>JACDJE010000021.1:581029-707961 GCA_016647715.1 Pavo muticus | reverse complement strand
GGTCCGGGGTGGGGCGCCGAGCGTGGCGCAGGTGGAGCCGGCGGGGGCGGCCGCGAGGGCCCGGCGGCGGGCGGGGAGACCCCGGACCCCTCGGTCCCGCGGAGCGGTCCCTGACGCTTCCTGCTCCTCCGCTGCCGGCTGCCCGAGCCCTCCTCCAGGCCCTGCACCCGGCTGAGGGTCCCCCGGTACCTCCCGGCCCGCGTCGCTTTGTAGCGGCCCCGGTGCGGAGGAGCAGCCCTCAGCCCCGGCCCGGCGGGGTGCCCTCACAGTGGGGGAGTCCTGTGGGGCCCAGGCGCCCGCAGCTCGGTTCGATGCTTGGTAGGAGCTGTTGGAGCGGCCCCCGAGGTGAGGATCATGTCTTCCCACCTGGGAGCGCGGCTCTCGGCTTCGCCTTCCTGCGTGGAGCAGCTGCACAATGGGAGCTGTTATCGGGCAGAAGGCGGCGGGGATGGGCGAGCAACAGCGTGCGGCTGGGGCCGGAGGGAGCAGCGGGCAGGCACAGCTTCGTTTTCGGGAGCTGAGGGAGGGTTAAGCACGGCTTCTGTTTGGAATGTGCTTAACTCATTTTATTGCACCGATGGAAACGAGCCGTCCTGGCGAGCGACGTGGTGCATCTCTCAGAAGAGAGCCCCTGCCTCGCAGCAGCCCTGCTCTGAAGCTCCCTCAGCCCGGTGGATTTATGTAACCTGCTCATTAGTGCTCTGTGAAATGATAAGGGAGCTCTTGCTCTGATTCCTATTCAATGTGTGTGTTACTGCATTATCAGGGGTCTTGTCAATGCTTCTCGATCCAGCCGTCTGGACTGGGAGATGCTTCTAACCACCACAGCGTCTGGCTGTAATGTCGATGGAGTTGGTTTTGTGGTTTTCATTTTTGGCTTTCTTGCCTCTTCAGCTGGGGTCCAGCATAGGGGGGTGAGACGGAAGGCACAGTCATTCCGTTTGGCCAGAGTACTACCCTAGCTATGGCTTGTAGAAAAAGTGTAAATATTGAAATGGATTTCTGACTCATCACTTCTATTTGACTTATTGATCTATGGTTACTGCTAACACGCTCTCTACGATTATGTAGAAGTTAATAGTTACCATAGAGCAGCAGTATTGTTCTTCTGCTCATTAGTGTGTTTTCCATTTCTTCATCTCTTGGCAATTCTCTGTGGAAATGTTGCTTTTTTTTTTTTCTCCCTAGCAAAAATTTCATGGAAGGAATACAAAAAATAATGTGAGCGAAGTCCAAAAGAACGAATGTGAGATGTGTTCATCCTTGCCTGTGATTCTTAAGTTGTTTTGATAGCCTGGGTTATGTGACGGTAAACTGTTTCATCTGTAGCTGAGTAAGGTGTTGGTTTTAAAGCTCAGTGAAAACTCTGATATGTACAGCTCCAAACAGAACACATCAGAGAACTTTTCTTTCTTTCTAAAGCTAAAGAAGAAATGCAATTCAAATAAAACATTTAAATCCTTATTAGCTGAGAACTTATATTTCGGCCTGGGAATGACTTCCCTGCACTTATTACTGCTCTCAAATGTGTGGAAGATGAAGGTGCATGTAAACTAGGCACAGTAGACAAATTTATCTTATTTTGGTGTTGTAAAGCCCTCTGGCATTGCACTAGTAGCTGACAGCATTATGCATTTAGGAAGAAGAAAAACAAACCAACAAGCCACACTGGGCTCTCAGAACTCACAGGACGCCTAGCATTGCGTTTTGTAGCATGGTTTAGCTGCTTGGTGTCAGAATGATCTTTAAGTACTTTTCTTTCTCCAGTAATGGGAGTGGTGGGTGAAGAGCTTGCTGAAATAACAGTAAAAATCCATGGAAAAGTACTTACCTCCCCAGTAATAGGAGCTAGAAGGAATACATACTGTTGTGCAGCTTTAATAGTGCTCTTAGCAGCTTGCTTCAGCACTCCACAGGGCTCTTGAATTCTGCCTGTAGCTGGCTTTATTCTGCTACTAATATTGGTGAAGCTGCATAATATAAAAACTAAAACAAAAAAAACAAGGCACCAAGTTGTCCTAATGTTATAGAAAAATAAGTCTTCTAACTCTGGAAAAGATGTTCTGCAGTACCTTGATGGTGAGAGATTCTTGTGGCAGCCTGCGCTCGTGCAATTGCACTCATCTGACCCTCTGACCTGGTATTTTTTTCTTTTTTGGAGTAGATTAGATGTTGTTATAGCAGTTTATTAAGCAAGCTTGGTTTAAGCTTATGTGAAACTGGGGCTTTAATTTTTCTTTTGAAGTTCCTTCATCAGTGAGCACCTTGAAATTATAGATACTTGTTCAATCCAGGGATCTTGATTTTGCTGAGTGACATCAGAGCCTGTTGCCTTTCTCTTTCTGTAGAAGACTGAGCATGAACTTGCTCATGCTAAATCTTGTAACGCGTCCTCTAGGGCATTGCCACCAGAGCAGATGTCTCTGGTGGGACTTTCACCAAAAAGAGTTGTCACTCCCTCTTTGCTGATCCAGCTGGAAATGGTGGTACAGAAAAATATTCAGCTTCATTTGGATCGGCTGCCTGAACAGGCTGACTGCGTGGTTGTGTGGATGTTACTGCCTGTACGGGGGAGGAGGTTGTGACCTCTTCTCTGAAGCAACTCTCCTAGGTTTGCCTAAGCTCGTCTAGAAACTTGGCAGTTTAAACTGGGGCCGCGGTCATTCATCCTCCTTCCTGTCTGTGTGTCTTTCCATGCTGGCACGGGAGTCTTTGTGTCCGGGAGTGAAGTCAAGCTGGTGTAATGAATTGCTTCTTGCTCTGTTAGGTTTTGGCTGGATCGTGTTTCTGACCATTGGGTCGGTGAGGGTGGCGGTGGGAGGTGGGGCCGTGGATTGATTTAAATTTGCTTGAGGTTTTTTTGGATCTGTGCCCTTCTATCAAATCACCTGGGTTAGCAAAAGACCTATGGCAAATTATTTTACGTTGGCTTGGCTGATGAAAACTCAAACTGGAAAAAGTTCTTCCATTTTTCCCAGTGACGCGTTGGTGTGGGTGGCGGCAGCAGCGAGGGGAAGGGCAGCAGCCTCAGAGTGACACAGCTATGTCTGGGAGAGGATGTGCTCATCTCAGCTGCGGGATCCATCAAATACCCGTTTTGAACTGATGTTCTTTACAGCGTGTAGTCAAGGCAGGTGCTGCATCAGGAATGAGAACTTTGCTAACAAGATCGGGAGGATGATTCTATGGCGCAGGAGGCAGCGCTCTTCCTTTTTTCATTGACTAAGGCTTGTACTGATAAACTCATGAGCATTAATAGACTGCTATCAATCTGGAGGTACAAATGGCATCACGTCAAGTTAACTGCTGTTACGCATCCATCCAGAATCCTTTTAACTGTATTGGAGGAGGCAGATCTGCGAGAGCTGCAGTTGCTCCACTCAGCGCTTGTCTTTGCTGAGCCTTTTGGACAGTTGTGATGTTTCATAGTTACCAAACCTGATGTTTCCGGTAGTGACTTATGCATAAACGCCTGCTGTTTGTGCAGTGTTGTGACTGAAAGGCTGTCAGGACAAATGATTTGTATATGCGACATTGGCTGACAGAGGACTGGGGAAGCCAAACTGTAAAGGTTCTCTTGAAGAAAAAGTGGAGCCACACAGCATAGTTTGAGGGTCAGGGCAAGTTCTTGGCTTCCTTGGGTGCCGAAGCTGTAGGATTCTTTGGTTTTGATGTTGAAGCCAGACCCAAAATTCTTATCCTTCTGAGTAAAATACTATTTTCAAGTGTTCTAAAGCTTGGACCATAGTGTTTGGATTTTTTTTCTCATTGCCCCTCCTTCTTTGGGAAACGTCCATCTGGAAGTTCTTGATGAATTGGATAGTGAGAGCGGTACTCTTTAATAAAACCCCTGGGCACACACCAAGATGAATCAGAGTGGCTTTTTGTAGGTACTCGGTCAGTGGCTTGTGCTTCTTTGCTGCACGCAGATCTAGGAGATACCAAGGCTCTCAAGAAGAAAACCACATAAACTGATATGCCTGGCCAGAAACACTTCAGCTGTATGCTGATTGTTCTTTGTCTGAATATGACCACTTCTATTCAGTTTGAATAGAAACTTGGAGGGTCTCTCTTCTACTTTTAATGTTGTTCAAGCATGGTTAATTCCATCATTCCAGTCTGGGCTTTACTCTGAACGGCGAACTGATTTTAGTGTGTTAAAAAAGCTTGTCTCGGAGATGCTGTGATGTTCCCAAGGCTTGCAGTTGGCTGGTGGGCGCTGCGTGCAGAGCTGCTGAGCTTGGAGTTACTGGCTTTGCCTCGCGAGCGACCGCTTCATGGTGTTAAACTTCTGTGTCTCGGGTTAGCTCATAGCTCTGTGTTGATTTTAGGTTTTGAGTGAGGGTAGACTGCTTTCAAAGGCACTAATTCATCAACTGTTAAAGTGAAAATCTGGAGGGGCGTGGGAGTTGGTTCCCTGCTACAGAGGGATGGCACAGATAGAGCTGGGTTGACAATTCCAGTCAGTCAGTTCTGAACTTCTAGTAAATAATGGTGAAAGTGTTGGGCTTGTGCTTTGCTTTGTACGCATGATATGAGAGGAAAGAAAGTATGTACTTTCCTTCCAATGCGCTTAATGGAAATCTTCCAATCTTGTTCTTGGATGTTTTTCTCTGGAGCTCAGACAGTTTGTTTTGTAGAAACTTCACCGCTTCCTTTGCTTTTTGCTCTGGTATTTGTCCCTTGCCCAAGCTATCAACCCGAGTTCTGTGGATAACAGTCATGGGGTACTCCTGCTCGTCAGACACCGGGTGATGCCCACTTGATTGGTGCCAATCCCTGTAGCTGCTGCTGAGCCATCTCAGCAGGGAGAGAGATTAATGTGTAGCCTTTTCCCCTGGTGTGGATGTGTGGAGAGCTTTACCAATATGTTTTTAAGTATGTACTTTTTTTTTCCTGGTTATTTTGTTGTTGAAGGCTGCTTAATGTGATCTTTCTGCTGCCCAATAGTGAATTATCAGCAGTCTTGTTAATGGTTAGATCTGATTGTTCAGTGTCTTCTGTTAACAGTCCTTGAATGTTATCAGAAGTTAATGAATATTAAGCGTTCAGATTCGCTTGTCCCTCTAAATGCTGGTGTTTCTGCATGGGTTGCCGTATCTATGTGAGAACAGCTCTTACACTGTGTGCTTTCAGTAACTGGATTTACATGGGGTGGCTGTGAAAGTGTCGCGATACCTGTATGCATAGTATTTATTTACAAATTGGGATTACTGGCTGTTTATCTTTACTTGTTATTATTATTCTGTACTGGGCTGGGGGGATGGAGGGGCAGTTTGTTTGTTCCAAATGCCTTTCAGCTGTGTACCATGCATGGTGTAAAGAAAGCCTGTAAAAAAAGCCGCTAGGTCTGTGCAGCTGGGCAGCCCAGCAGAAAGTCAGCCTCGTGCAGGCAGGTGAAGGGCTGCAACTTAATCAGCCTCTATCTTTTTGTCCAGGTATTAATCCATATCCTTCTGTAAAGTACTTGTCGTCGTAACAGCCTTTTCGTATTTGATTACGTGTTCTACATTTGAGCTGTGTTTTGGATTTAATATACGCAGTCAGCACATAGAAGGCAGCCTGAGTGCTGTGTAAAACTCTGGATGCCCTTTGGATAAAGGCCTCGCGTTACTGTAAAATCTGGACTGCTTATCATTGTGTTTACATGTCTGTAATAGGGTTATGCAGGATCAATTTTCTCTTTAGGCTTTGAGTTTGAGTAAATTCTGAGATGGCCTGGGGCTTCTCTACCAGTCTGGGAGGAGCGGGATGGTCTCTGCGTTTGGTCATTGCTGCGCCATCCCCAGGAGCAGTGGCACATGGAGGGCTTGTAGGATTTCCCTTGGCCCTTTCCCAAGCTGAATGCTTTGTGACTTTGATTTTCATAAGAAGTTCTCAAAGTCCAAGGGCCTTCCAAATAACGTCACCCTGATTTTCTTTTCCTCAACACGCTGGTTTCCTCAAACAATATGAAAGTTTGTGGCTGCTCAAAGGCATGAAAGAGAGGCTTGTGAGGTGGTTTTAGCACGAACTTGAACAGCCAAAATAGGTATTTATTTGCTGTGTGGTGCAGTGGGACATGCCTCTTTAAAGAGGTGTGTGCATAATATTACCTGACGATTTTCCTCCTCCTTTCAAGTACAGAGTTTGTGCCTCAGAAATGGTAATTATTGCTTGAATGTGAGATCTCCATTAGCTGTTGGCATGAGTGTGATACGATTTCATGTTGGTTACCTCACATTTCTGACGTAGCTCTTCAATTTTATTTTGGGGTGAGATCAGTTTTTCTCTGTGTCATCTTGCTTTGGTCTTCATTTGCTTTGCATGCGGGGGTTGTTCCCAATGTAGTTTGAGCACGCAGACGGCCTATGGTATTTTGCCTGGGTGCAAACTGGAAAGATAACGTCTGCCTACACTATTTGTTGACTTTCAGCTGAGGACCCATTTCCGCACATCTTATAGAGTAAACATTATTTGTCATTCAGGTGAAAAACAATTTGGCTCCGGCACATTGCAATTTAGCTGTTGTGAAATTGGTGTTTTAATGCCATAGATTTACTTCTTCCCTCTTCTGTTTGAGGCAGGCGGTGCTGAGCATACAGATACACTGAATGCCGTGAGGTCCTGGGAAGTGTTACTCGTCACACAACTGCTAAGGATGATAAATAAGTTGATCAAAACAATGTGGGGATTTTTTTTAAATGAAATCCAGGGCAAAAAATCTGAGTCAGTCTTAATTTCCTTATTCCTCAATTTCCTGTCTTAATTTCCTAATAATGAACTGCAGTTCTTTGCTAGGAACCAGTGTGTTCACTTAGTAGGAAAAAGATTTTCCACAAAACAGCTTGCCTTCTCCTATTGAATGTTGTCTGACCTGCAGGAATTTGGCTGATTGGACAGTTTATCACCCTTCCATCTCTTATGTTTCACACAAAAAATTACTTAGCTGCAGAGTTAGGAAAATTAGGAATTGTGATGTGTGCTGGAATTGTCCAAGATGCTGGACTGTGGCTGATCTCTGGTCTCACTTGCTGATGGCTAAGCTGCTTGCCCAGCTGGATTTCCACTTTGGAGCATAACTCAAATCAGTCCTGGGATCCTTTCTTGAAACAGTTCTTGCCCAGAATGTGTCTCTGTTGCTTTGGCCTCATTTGCTTTCCCCATCATTTTTTTGTTTGTTTTTGTGGTTAGTTCTCACTCTGCTTTTCAGGTAAGGCCCTGAGTAATTAGTAAGGGCCCACGTTAAGGTTGCTCCCTTACGCATGTGAATTTGTAGGAACTCAGCTTAATAAGGAATGGTTTCTTTTTTCTTTCTTTCCAGGTTTGTTTTCAACAGGATCAGTTCCCTGTTTCCACTTTTGCAAGCACTAGTACTGGAGCTGTGGGTGGGGGAGACAGCACGGAGGGGCTGTGCTGTTGCTAAAAGGAAGTGACACGGATCCGGTGCGTACTGCCCGTGGGGCTGTGAGCTGGCTCCTTCTGGAAGTGGTCCTGCCTGCCTCACCCTCACCAGGGTCCACCCAGAGTGAAGATTGTGCGTTCAGCAGCTTTTCCCCTGGCGTTTCTTCCAAATGCATAAGTGATGCCTGCATAGGAGAGAGGCCTCTGATAACTTGGTACAGGTAATGAAGGCTGCGTGCCTCTACAGTAGAGAGGAGTCTGTAGCTCTATTCTTGTGGGCAACCAACTGCTGGTTGTCTTGCCGTAGGACATAGGTTTCATTGATGAGAACACATCTCATAAAATTACTATAGTGCTCCTGACTACACCATCATCATACCTGTTACTAGTAAATAGCAAGATGTTATCTGAACTAGCAGGGTTCTGTTCATAGCTTTACTCTTGGTTCCCACTACAGTGTATCACAATCCATCGACTTGCATAATAGCTTGAGAAGTAGGGATTTCTGCAAGTAAAGGTTGCACAGCCCTCTACCCACAAGTGAATAGTAGTAATTGCATGAATGTCTCTTTTTTTTTTTTACAGTATTAGATCACATGGGAAATGAAACTGGTTGGAGTAGACCGAATATAGGCAAATGATAAGATAATTGGTGATTGTGATGATAGTTATGCCTTGCTAATGATAATGTTACTATAGCGGGGAAAGAGAAGTCTAGTCTTGAGATCTTCCTACCTTTAGATCTCCGACAATGAGTCAGAAGCACATTTCTTAAAGGAGCTAGGCGATGGGGTTGGTTGTTTTTTTTGTTTCCCTCACATATACATGATTGCCTCTGGCTCCAGTTATATCTGGAAATGTACAAACATGCTTATTCCAATCTCCTTAATGTGGCTTTTACATAAATGATTGCTTGTTACTCAGTTTACTGCTTTGGTGTTTAGTTTGGGTAAATTCTACATAAGCTTCCTTTCTCCTTTCAAAGATGGTCTTTCAGCTTTCCTAATGCACATCGTTCTCTGTAAGACCTATCATATGGATAAAAACTGATTAGTTGCAACTGTGTGCCTTTTAGCTTTGTGAAATAACTAATGATTTGTTTACTCATCTATCTGAGAGGCCATTACATCCGGTCTAGTTCTGTGCAACGAGATACTAGATCAATCTGCTGTGAATTGCTGTCCCAGTTTCTTCAGTGGGAAGGGACTGGCATCTGCCAGCCTTACGTCATATCACCCCCGCATCCTGAGAGCTGCTGTTTTGTGGTAGGTGTAGAATAGCTGCAGCTGCTGTGCTTGGAAATTCTGATTGGCATTACTTCCATCTTCCAGGGCTTGTTTTCAGATACACTTGGTTACATTTTGGAATATCACGAAAGTATAGTTTGTTTTTTTTTTGCACTGGATGTTCCTTGGTTTACCATGTGGTGCAGTGTTTGCAAGGCAGGTATGTCTGGCAGGACCTGCAGCAATACTGTCCTAAAGCTACAGGCGTAATTCTTGGGACGTACTGTTTACAGAAAGTGGGGAATGGTGCCAGTATGAAGTATGCTGGGAATTGCTTCTCCAGGCAGCTGTTTTCATGGAACCGTGCCTAGCTCTTCCACTCAGCACTTTATAGCTTTTTAAAGTGTAAGAGAAGCAGTTTGTTGAATCCTGGTCTTAGAGCTCCACTCCTTATAGGCGCATCAGAATGACTGAAAACAATTATTAATGTAGGAGGGTAGCACGGATGGTGGCTGGTTTTTTTGGCACGTTTGTTTTTTCCCCACAGAGTACCACCTTAGGGATTTTCTTCCTTTGCAAACATGTAATAGTCACTGTCAGGTGCTGCTAAGGAGTGTTGTTCAACAAAGTCTAGTTGGTTGTGTATGCTTCCGTTTTTTAATTTTTTAAGGATGTAATGTTCTAGTAGTTCTGGTATGGAGTGTACTGGCATTGATCTCATTCATGCTTAGGTGCTAAAGCAAACGGCGGCATTTTCTTAACTTAAGTATTTTGTAGTTCTATGGTTGAACATCTAATTCTCTGCTGTTATAGTTTGGAAATAGGATACAGGTGTTCCTGGATTTTAATCCCAGTTCTTTTTTTTTCCCCATACAATTTGTAAGTTCTTACACTTTTCTAAAGACAGGAACTCATGTCCCCTCAGCACCCTTACGAGGCCCAGTAACATTTGCAAAAGACTTAACCAAGAGAAGTGTCACTAATGTATGTTGCTTTCTTACAGTTACTATTCTCTAATGGAGTTGGGATCATTTAAGGTCAGATACTTGGAAAATGTGTTCAGTTGCTGATTAGTCTGTAACGTGGTTCTTTATGCTCAGTCTTGTCCAGAGCAAAGTTAAGGAAGCTCTTCACATACATGTAAATTTTCTTATGACTCATCTTTCTTGGAACCAAAATATCATTTACTGTTTATCTGAAAGGTGTCACAATATTTCCTTTTGATGTGCTTGAAATTCTCCTTTATTTTGTAGTCAATCTATTTGGCTTTTAAGCAGGTAGCAGAACTTTTCTTCAACTGTGACTAGTAGAACATCTTGACATCTAAAATGTAAGTTAAGCAGCAGGAGAGGCAGAACAGCAGCAGACTGAATAATTTTGTTTGTTCAGTTAAATAAATCCAGGGTGTAGCTTTGGTTCAAAACTGAGTTTTTGTGAAGAATGTTCAAGAAGAAAGTGAATGTTGTGAAAAATTTTGGAGAAAATCAGAAATGCTTCCAACATTAACTGCTAGGCTCCTGGCATGCCAGGCTCAGAGTTGAGAGTCACGCTTTGGTTTTTTTGTTTTGATGCATAATGGAAAGTTATACGTGCAAGAATGTCATTGAAAAGCATATTTACTGCTCAGCGTAGCAAATAAAATAGAGACAATTCTCCAAACCTTACTTTCTGTGGTTAAGGTGCCACACTAAGCTGCAAAATCCTTGGGATCCTTGGGATTTAGGGTTGCAAACCTCATTTGAAGTTTATAACCTTCCTGTGGTTCACAGGTTCTTCTTTCTAAAAATACCACTGAAGGAGGTGGTGTGGGAGCCTCTACACCAGGCAGTAGTATGACATTCACAGCCCAGGATGTGAGCTCTGAGCTCAAAATGGAATTTCCCCAGCAAATTCAGTTGGCGAACAAAAACATCTTATCCTGGCAGTGATGCTACTGACGATGTCCAAGGGTGGCCCTGGCTAGCTCTTATTATTTTCAGCCTATTTGCCACCTCTGAAGGAGGAAATCTCTTTGCTGATCATGTGCTTCTGCAGCATCTTTGTGTTTGACTCCTTGGTAAACCATAACCATTCATTCAACCATCAGGAAACTAAACCAGGAAAAGAGCAAATCTTCTGTGCTGGTGTGGTGAGCTGAATCAAGAAGGTCGCTTGCAGCTGGTGGTTAAAGCTGACTCTCGTTCCTATGTAGAGCTGGCATGCTGCTGATCTTGGGGATGGAGAGTGAGAACGTTGTTCGTGTTCTGGGAGGGAAGTTGTGCAAAGCAGCAAACAAAGAAGGAATTGCCCTATGGAAACAGTCTGTATTTCTGTTTTTCACGAGGAGGAAGTGTTTTATGTGATCATTTTGAGGATGTTCCTCATTGCAGAAAATAGCACAGAATTCACTGGACTTCAGAGGTAGGAAAGGGCAAACGTGGCCTTCGAGCAGGGCACCCTTCTGACGGAGGAGAGGAAGGTGGTGGTCCTGGGGTGCACACCCACACTGGAGACTGTCTTGAGTATTGGGTAGGGGCTTTTTTGGGGTCTTTTTTGTGTATGGTTATAACTCTGTTCCTTGGCATATGGGTTTTTGGTTTTGAATGTGGCTTCCTTAGTCGTAGGGATGTTGGGATGGTGGTGGTGGGTGGCTACCAGCTTTGAGGAGATCGGCCAGGTGCCACAGCTGTTCAGCCTTGGCTAAAGCCAGCAAGTTTGGGGCTTGCATGGAAACAAGCAGCTTAGAGAATTGTGTTACACAAAACCTCTAGCAGTGACAAACCTAGGCCATGAGAGGAAGGAAGTTATTGCTTGCGGGTCCTTAATATCTGTTTTCATCTCCCCTTATTGCTGCCTGTCATTCCCTGTGCTTCTAAAGAGATGGAAGAGCCTTTTGTCTGTGTGCCTGGGAAACCTCATTTATTTCAGGAACTGGTTCTTAAAATGCCGAGCTCAATGAGCATTGATTTTTGAGACATTGTAATGGAAACAAGTGCTTTACATGTATGAGTGTTTTTTTTTTTATTATTTAATCAACTCCTGTTCTAGAAGGATTGAATCAGATCTGATAGGTTTTGTATTTCTGTGCTTCAAACCCTGAGATACTGTGTGTGCAGGTGCAGCCACTTGCAGTAACTACTCGGTTCAATCTGTAAAATCCTGTATTTTACATCTTAAAGGTGGGAAACTGCTCAGATTGCGTGTTTGTTGTATTCAAGCAACTCTGTTTTTTGTGCTACTAAGGCATCAAGTCAGTGATGAGCCCTACTTACCTTTTGGCAAAAGGCTGTAGCAGTACCAGGTACCGCGCTGGGACTGGGAGTGTTTTCAGGCCCGAGTCCTCAGGGCAGCTCTGCTCAGAGTACAGAATTCCTGACAAAATGAACTTGAACCAACCTGTGCAAGGAGACCTGAAGTACAACTGAGCTCAATTCAGTTTAAAAATACGTTGCATAGACCAGTTATTATGAGGTGAACACCTTTGTATTTGTGGAAGAGCTGAAGAATTTTAGTCATGAAAGCAATGCAGTATGATTATAGACTCAAACGCTTATTTGGGGAGGAGGAAGCGTTTAATTTCAGTCTGCTCCCGCCAACTTTCTGTAATGCTCCGTGCTGCCAAATGCCAAGTTGAATCATTGCTTTTAAAAGTTATTTCAAGTAAACCTGCATTATACCTGTGATTTAACAGAAGAAGCTGAATATTAAGTGCTCTTTGACTGTTTTCCTGGTGAAGGTGGCTACAGTGTTTACTCAGCTATACTTCAGCGCTTGATCCTTAACATTTGCATGGAATTTTCCCGCTGTTAGTTGGCACTCATTTTCTTCAAAGAGCGGTGATTGAGCATTGCTGAGTGCAAGTCTGACTTTCCAAATAGGCAACAAACAACAGAGCTGAAAATACGCGGTTTCTCAGTTTGTTTAGCTTTGTGAGGATGGCTGATGTAGAAAAATATTAACTGGATAATATACACTTTGTTTTTATTATGAGTCTGGTTTTGCCCAAACCTCGCAGCATAAGTGTTGTAGGTTTCGTTTCCTTGTGCGCGCCGTTAGATGGCAACTATATGTGCCATTACAAAGTCCATGTGCTCTTGCTATTTAAACACTGCCATTTATTCTTGCTCTGTGCTTTAAAAGCCTCTAAATTTGTTAGTACTCATAACTTACTGATAGGATGTTATTTGAGCTTGAGTTGCAGTAGCAATGATAGATTTTGAGAAGGGAGCCTATACTTTTCTCCCCGCCCCTTTGGTCTCATGCATGGCACCAAGGGAGCAGTTCATTTGCTGTGACACAGCTGTGAATTGGCTCTTCTTTGCCTAGTAGAGCTGTCAGTTTTTCTGTATGTTAATACTGTAAAGGAGATCCACTACATTCTGCTTGTTGGATAAGTATTACCTTGTGCCGGAAGTAATGAGGGTTATTTGTACAGTGATGTCTTCAAAAGTGGATGTTCTGGTGTTACTGCAAAAGCTCTACCTGTTTTTCTAATAGCTTATGAGTCTGTATACATCAGAGGCTGTATCAATCCCAACCAAAGCAGAGTCCCTTATCCCATCCCCATTTTGCTGGAAACAAAGATCAAAGCTCTTTCTAAAGTTGGCAAGCAGCTCTTGCATTGTTTTGTGAAACTGATATATTTTTATTTTATTTTTAATGTGCCTTGATGCCCTCATCTTTGCAAAATAGATTGGGCACGGATACTGGGGCACTCCTCATAGGTGCTGGGGCGAGCTGCCTTGCAGTGAGGTGTGAGACTGCTTTTCATATAGACCTTGGGATAGCTGCAGAGAAGTCTGAGCCTGAGGAGGACGATAAGTAATGGATGACTTTGAGCAGCCTTTGATACGAAGGAGGTGTCATGTTAATGAAAGCGATCGGTAATCCAGATTATTTGCTGTGACATCAATGATTACTTTTGTAACTCCTCTAATTTTCTTAAATTGAAGTGAGAACGAGTTGCCTTCTGTGAGCTGCCTTCGGTCCAGCTAGTTTTCCAATTTGTTTAGCTCTGATAGCAGATACTTCAGATTCTAACTTTACAATTTGTTTTGATGCTCTTTCTTTCAGAACCAGCTGTTTGCTAGGAATGTGAACAGGTTTGTTTCAAAGTGAAGTTTCTAATAGAAATTAAACTAGGAAAAAGACTGAGAGTCTTCAAAGTGAGAATGTATATTAGCGGAAACGCTGAAGGCTTTTGGAGGGCCATTTTTGATTCTGAAATAGTTTGGATGAAGTCTGCCTTCTTTCAAAGTCAACTTCAAGATGTGTTTTTCTACTCGTTTCATAAAACTTGAGCATGAATAAAATTCATTTTCTCCTTGTCAAACCCAATTTTCCATTATTCTTCAAACGGGAAAGCTTTAGAATTAGGAACTTTTGAAAGACTTGAAAGGGAAGTTCTTATCCTGGAAAGCCAGGCTTTAATACTGAGTAGATGAAACAGCGTTTTGTCCTTGTTTCCTTATTGAAAAAGCTTGCTAAAAACAAACCTTAAGAGAAAGCTTCTACCTGAAAATGGCTTCCAATTCTCATCCCACAGGTGCTTTTGGAAGGGCATGCTGCTGTTGTAGGTTGAAGCTCAGGTGTTGGTTTCATGGTGATTGGTAACCCAGAGGCTGTGAGTGCCTCAGATTAAATTGTGCAGGTGAAGATCTTCCTGCAAAAGTGCTTCAGGACTGTGTTGTCTCAGCGCACAGTTGGTTTTTATTGAAGTGGTTTATTTTATTAGCACAGAAATGATGTTTGCACTGAAGAAGTATCAGCAGTAGGAGTGAAGGAACTTGTTACTTGAAACACGCTTCTGTTCAAGGTATGTTTTACCTTGTCACTCTTCAGTCCTAAGCTTGCTTAAGCAATGGTCCTGGAGCAGGCATATGTAAGACAACTTTTTTCTTCCTCCCACGATCTTACTTTAAGTTTGATCTTTATTAATTTTCAGGTGTTAAAAAGCACATTCTTTCTTCAAGGTGAAAGGTGTGTCTGAAAGACACTTCAAGGAGGAAAAAAATACAAGAAATTAAGTAATTAGATGTTACAAGCAGGCAGTAAGGACTGTTCAAATAGAAGTAACTTGCATAGCCTATGTGTTTTTTCTTTATGGATGCTGGAGTCATAAGGTCTGCCTTGATGCTTTTGAAATCAGTTTTGGATGCAGAAGCGAGGGAAGGATCTCACAGCTAGGGTAAGTCACAAGTCTGTAGCTTCATTTTGCAGTTAGTTCTGTCACACTGACTGAAGCTTCTTAGACTTGTAAATTTAGCAGCATTCAGAGTTAATCTAACAGTTAGAATGTGTTTTAAAATACATAGACTTTAACACCCAGAAATCCCCTGTTACTGCAGCTTTGCTGAGAGTGAAGATGAACCAGACAGGCGTGATTGTTGGATACTGGGAGAGCTGGTTAATAACAATGACTGAAAACGGGCAGTGCTTTTCAACTCACGGAACTTAAATTGTGAAGCCTTGTCTATAGCAACCCTTCCTCCAAAGGCAATTTCCGTGCAGTTGCTAGGAGAACCTCGGGTCAGCTGGTAGTGGCAGAGATGGAAAATTGGCCATTTCCAGTTTCTCTCCTGAGCCTCAGCTCTTCTGGGACTGTGGCAGTATTAACCACGAGTGCCAGTCTAAAATGCTTAAAAGGTGCGTGGTGATTATTTTTCAATTCTGCCTGAGAGAATGAATGCAAACTGGTGCTCTCAAGAGAATGTATTTATTAGTAGCCTCGAGAGCTAGCCTACTAGTAAGTGACATCAAGAGCTTTCAGGAAAAGGGCTTTCTTCTTTGAGTAAGATGATTTTAGAGATCCGAATTTGTCTTAGTAGTACTAGCAAACAAACATGAAGTCTGTTTCTCTAGGTGTGCTTTGTAATCAACATCTCTTATTCCTCGTACGGCTTTTAGTGACAGAACAGAACTTGAAATGAAAAATAGTGGAAAGAATAGACATGTCTGGTAATTGGATAATATGCAAATACTGAAAGTTTGTTTTTTGCTGTCTTTGCATCTAGCACTTTTGGTATAAGCAATTCTTCACAAGGTGGGTTTTCCAGTAAAATTTGAGTCTAGAATTCCTATAGACTTGCAAAGGAGGGTCTCCTTGCTTTTGGAGTACCTGGTTGTGGAGGCAGTGCGTTCTTCACAAATTCACAATTTGTAAAGTAGCGTAGGTGTATTTCACCAGTAAAGTGAAAAACTACTGTATTTATTCATTTTCTCTTCTATTGCGATTCTGAACGTGAAGGCAATTTGGGTGTCAAGAACAGAGAAGGCTAAATTT
Source organism: Pavo muticus (assembly GCA_016647715.1). Lineage (NCBI taxonomy): Eukaryota > Metazoa > Chordata > Aves > Galliformes > Phasianidae > Pavo > Pavo muticus. Next base: position 692,091 of record JACDJE010000021.1, on the reverse strand, counting down.
CTCACAGGTTTCCTTTTCTTTGTTAAACTTGATGTTCTTTACAGTGTGTATTCAAATGAAGAACTGAGACAAGGTCAAGTAATTACTAATAACACAACAGGTACCAAGGTCCAGTTATGTGCAAGTGTTCACTTAAAGCTGTATTAAAGCAATCTCTACTGGTTTTCTGTCTTAATTACCTTAAGGAAGACAGACATCAGTTGCTTTGAAACTCTGCCTAGTGGTTCAGGTCTTTCAAGGATAATTTCTAATAACAAATAATAACAGGGGAGAACATTGCCAAAGTATAAAGGAAATTGTGAAATGTGGTTTATGGTTATTGATGTAATGTTAAGTTTTGTTAGTAAAGTCTACCTAGTAGAAAAAACTACTGATATTAGAAAAATTGGTGCTAGTACAGTCACAAAATGGACAAATGAAAACAGACTTTAATCATTTAACATTTGTCCCCCAAAAGTTTATGTAGGTATGCAGAAACAATTCCTAGCATTGGCAATATTGCAGTTAACCCTTGTCGATGCTTTACATTAGGGCACCTTCGTTATGGTGAAACACGAAGTTCCAAGTGGAATGGATTTTGTCTGCACTGACAAGCCGTAAGAATCCAGGTTTTCTTCACTCTACCAGGAGTGCTAACGTATTCTTGGTGCAGTGGAGTGAAAGTCTGAGCTTGCAGACTTGTAGGTTTTTCACTGTGCTTTCTGGGGGAGAAATAAATCAACTTCAGTTGAGTTAGTTCAGCCTTGGTTTGTTAAGCTATTGGTGGCTGCTGTACTCAGAAGCCTGTTGGCTGTATCAAAGATAGCCAGCTGTTAGCATAGGGTCCGAATTTGCTTTTAAAGCAGATTTCTCTCTCTTTATTGTTTTGTGCAGTGTTTTTTCTTTTTTTTTTTTTTTTCTTCTGACCCTTTGTAATGCCTAAATATAGTCAATACTTTTCTTTGGGGATTTTCTCTGGGTTGCTGAGCAATAGATGCATAGCAGCAAAGTCAGCTCACACCCTGTGAGGTCTATTAGCTGGTGCTTATTACTGTGCCTCCAAACCAGTGATACTTGCAGGTCCCAACTGGGCTGAGGAGGCAGCACAGCTGCTCTCAAGCTCCATACAAAATTAGTTTCCACCCAGAGCTGGTTCTGCACAGAGCAGACATGTGTGCCGTGGTACTGCTCTGCTGTGCAGCTCTGCGTGTGTCACAGAGATACTGCTTTTTGTGAGCCGCTCGCACTGTCTTTTCACTGGGCTTTTTGCAGGAGGTGAGGGAAGCGAGAGGGAGCACAAGCACTGGGCCTTGGTTAGCTCTGCATCGCTGCCGAGCACTGGGCTATGCTGGGCCTGAGGCAGGGAGAAGGTTGATTGAGGAGGTTTCTAGTTCTGACGCTCCCTGGTGTTAAAGGCAGTGGCTCTGAGCTGACTGTGCTTGAGTGGGTCTCGGGCTTTGTTGCAAGGGATAACGCTGCTATAGCTCAGCCTGCCTTTGTCCTAGGTAATGGGAGTCTGTCTCTTTGTATTGATTCAGTCTGCAAACAGTGGGCTGTGTAAAAATGGGTCCCGAGTTGACTGAGTTATCCACTCTTAGGTACTGCAGCTGCTGTAACTCTTTTTCTCTTCTATGTTTGGAGAAAGCAAAACAAACTTTGCATTGTGGTGTCTCTTCTTCATCCCAATAGACAGAGTTAGAAAGGAATAATATCTTCTTAACAGTGGAGCATAGCATTCGTTCCCATAGCTCTATGAAATTATCTGGTGTGAAATATGTACTTTAGCATATCTCCAGTTAAATTAATCTGCTTCCAGTATACTCAAAAGCTTTTTTTTTATTAAAAAAAAAAAAAAAAAACAAAAAAACAACAAAGGCAAATCCTCAGACTTTCAGTGAAGTATCTCCTAGTCCAGAGTTTGAGTCACAGGTAAAACTGTTTAAATAAAAGATCTGTGGGACCTGGAGTACTGATTTGTTAAAATTAAATGCAGCTGGTGCCTCCCTTGTAGTCTCAGATGTTTGTGATTGAGGCTGGAGTGCAGGTGCCCTTTGCCTGCATGAAGCACACCTCGCCTGCTGGCCTTCATGAAATTTCTTACCAAGATGGTAAGGTTCGGAGTTGTCTCATTGCCTGGAATAAAGACTCTGACACTTGTAGGGTAAGTGTGCTTATCTGGAAGGTCCATGCGTTCGGGTAGATGTCCTTAAAGAGCCTGGCCAGTGATAGGACTGAGAGTTTGTCTCGAGGATAAATGCTTGAGAATTGCTTAGAGAGAAGAAAAGTTAAACGAGGTGTGTTAGCTTATAGAAGGGCTTACTGCACCGAATGGTGACCTGGTTTGGTGAAGAGGCTTTAGGCACTAGGGGTGCGTTATCTCAGTCTGGGTCTGCCCCCCAGCCCCACTAGGAAGGAGAAGGGTGGCAGCTCTGAGATGCAGCCAATCTAATCTCTGGGGTGCAAACATCTTTTCCCACTTCTGCATTTACCTGCTCAGTGTTTAGATAATGCCTGCATTGAGCATCTTTTTTCCTTGTTTTCTTTCCTTATGACAGCATTTTAAACTAAACCAGGTAAGTCTGTGTACCCTTTGCTAGGACGTTGTAATTAGACGTTAGATACTATAGTTTCTTTTAGTGACTGTGACAAAAGCTTACACAAAGCAGACCTAAAGCAACAAAGCAGTGTTATATTTGAACTATACCTTATGCTGCTAATTGAGTTTTCCTTACTTCTTTTCTAAACTTCAAAAGTCAGATTTTCCTTGTGTGCCCTGGCAAATTATTCCAGTGGCTAGGAGGATGCAAATCTTAGTCTAGTATCAAATAACAGCTACTTGATCTAGCAGGAAAAAAAGCAAAAGATGAAAAGAAGCTTGAAGTCTTTGTAATTTAGATCGAGCAAGTTGTTGCTTAATTTTTTGTTATGTATTTCAGAAGTCAATTGTCCTGAGTATAAGAACTCAATATGTGTGTTTATGTCGAGGGGGAAGGTTGGGCAGGACAGTGTTGTGGCGTTACAAAGCTTGTTTTAAAACGTGGGTGCTGGAACTCTGGGCAAAACTTCAGTGGTAAGTGTGAGGGTGAGTGTGCTCCTAGTAGCTCTGCCCCTTTTTCTCTCGCACATCCCTTCTGTCTTTTGCAGCATCCTGTACTCAGCTCTCTTCTTGGCATAGCTAGTAGCCAGGGTAGTCCCAGTGACGGAAATAGACTTTGATGTTCCTTCTTGTGTATATGTGATCTTACTTTGGTTTGCCATATTGCATATTGAAGTCAAATCACTGTTAGGAGGAACTTGTCACCATAACTGGACTTTTATTACCTCTGAGCTTCTCAGTTGCTAATATTTGCAGATATTGCCATTAATTGCTTGGTCCCAGGCCTAAGTACAGTAGAAGCAATGTTAAGCCTAAAGCTAATGTGGGCTATACACAAATAGAAGTACCTTCTTTCTCTTTCCCTATTGGGCTCCTGTTTACCTTCTAATCCAGTTAGTTGGGTGCACAAGTAAAAGTGTAACCCACTAGAATTTCAGATGACGCAGCTGAATGTTATGAGTGGTAGATACCTTTATGTAACTCTGTGAGACTTGTGAGTATGGTGATGCTTGTTACAGAAATAGTGAGACTGTGCTTCGTTATTTATTTGTTAAATATTTGTATGGCAGTCAGGGGACTTCAGAATACAGAGAAAAGAAATAATTGATTACTATATGATTTGCTTCATTTTCAAATGAGTAATGTAAGGAACCTTAATAAATGAGCTCCAGAGAACTTCCCTTAATTTTCTGATTAGCTTCTGTGGCTGTTGCAAGAGCTTCCAAAATGTGAAGCAAACGTGAAAATCTGTGGAGTGTTCCTTCTAAAAATATTGTATTTTCTGAATGTAATAGAATGTACGGGAGAAAAAGCAGGATGTAAAACCAAGTATTTCTGTACTGTGGATCTGACTGAATTGTGCGAGTCGAGACTTGTTCTTTCCTCTCTACCAAACATGAGCTGGTGTATATTTATTTGAAATAATGCATAGGTTATGTTTCAAGTTAGTCTATTTTAAGTTGTTTAGGTTAACTTAGTAGTTCTTAGGAAGATGGAATTTAGTACTGCGTTGGAATGTTTAAACATGCTCATTTTTTCCAAAGAAGCTGAAAAACCTATTGCACTTAACTGCTGTTTAGTGCAAAGTGCTGTCCAAACTTTTGGAAAGGGAGCCAGAAGCAGCAAACCAGAATCTCTTAAAGAATCCATTCCATACATCTGAAAGCAGTTTATGGAAAATGTTGTGAGAAACCTCAGATGGCACCCTTCAGTTTAAAGGGATAGTAAAGTGACTCATGCTAAGGAAAAAAAAAAAGTATAGTGCTTTTTGTCTCAGAATAGGAAAGGTGGTTGACTCTGGATATAAAGTGCTGACCTTTATTGCATTTGCATTAGCCAGAATTATTAACATTGTATCGTAGAGGCTGTGGCACATTTTTGGCAAGCTGGTACATTCCTTTCTTTCTCTGTAGCTTCCTCCCACTCGGAGCTTTTGTCTCTCTCCATCTGCTTTTTGGAGACAGAAATGCTGTATGCATGCCGACCTCTGAAACTGTAACTTGAGTTTGGGTTTGACGTAAAGCTAAATTGTTACCATAAATTCAGACTACAGAATTAGGCAGAATTAGAGATCTCTGTTTTCGTATTTAAATGAGAACAAATATAGTTGAGTTGTGGGATCAGCCTCTAGGCAGTGAACTGCCCAGACCTTTGTAACCATTACCCAGCAGAGCCGAGAAACGTTTGCTGTGCCAGTTGAGTGTGCTGCTGGGGTGTGTGTACTGCTTTTCTTCATCCAGAGAGGGTGATAGGAAAGATGGTGTTAAGTTATATATATATAAAATGTTAGAACGAACTATAGGGATGTGTATATAAACCACTTATATCAATACAGGTGTGTGATAGTGATGCAAACCACTATGAGGCTCTGTTTTTAGCAAATAGGAACTTAGTCTATATTATTAATAAAAGATCTTAGTCTGTTGCGTGAGGTTTTTGTGGAAGAACAGTGGAATCATTAGTTTGTTAATGTACATTGTCCTTGTCAAACATATAGCTGTGGAACCACTGTACCTGAAAATAAAGATGGCTGTGTGCCACGAGCTGGTACTTCAGAGGATTCTTGTTAGTGTTGTTGTATTCAGAACCCTGGTAATGAGGAACAAGAATGCTCCGCGTGCTGCAGGCGCAAGAGGTCTTGTGTGAACAGCTTTGGAATTTTGTGTGTGGCTGTTTCTAAAACAGATAGTAGCTCTTCCCCTCGCGCTCTGTTTGTGTGTAAACATGCAGAGTAATTAAAAGCTTGATTCATCTTGGGTTGCTTTTTATTTATTTTTTTGAAAGGTATGTGAAATGTAAAGTTCTCCTTTAAATAGATATTGAAGTGGTTTAGGACTAGTATTTAAGCAAGCGTTTTGATAAAGCAAGAATGAATTTGTTTTTAAAGGCATTTCCCTATGGAGTTTAACGCAAGGCTGAAAAGTTTCATCTCTGGGGTGAGAACTGAGAAATGGAGGGGGGAAACAAAAACCCCCACAATCAAAATAAATCAGCTGAATTTTCATTGCCTAAAAGTTTAAAAATGGTACACTATCAATAATACTAATTATTCTCTGGAAATTTTATGTAGTGCTAACAATAGAAAGTGGGTCTAATCCTCATTAGAAGAAAACAGAAAATGTCCCCTCTGAAACAAGGAGAGGTGTTCTTGTTCCCTTATGCATGTTGCTGTTTGTCAGGGTTTGTGTCTATGGTCTTACAGGACATTGTGTAACGCGTCCTGCAGTTCTTGGACCTGCGTGCACACAGCAGCACTGAATCACAAGCAGTTACTTTCAAAATGAGTAAACTAGATACTCCTTAGGAAAAAAGGAGGGGGGGGGAGGAGAAAGATTGCATGCATCCCCATGGAGCAAGGTTTCTGGCTATCACTGTTCTCTTAGTCATTGGAAATTCTTGTCCATGAATGTCTTTGTAGTTGTAGCTATTATCCCTAGTTACAAAACTTCTGAAACACAAAGCAGCTAGTAAGTTGATAACGAAAGGCATCTGGCAGCCTTCAGACATACCTTTTTAAGTGGTGGCAGGTATTAAAAAGGGAGGGTTGGAGTTGGTAAATGTTTTCCGAGATTGACTTGGAAGTTCAGTGATGCTTAAGTGGGGTTCAGTCCCAGTGGAGAAGTGTTGCGTCATGCTGGCTCTTGCTACTTGCCAATACTGTTGGTGTAGCCAAAGGGTTTCAAATACTCAGCTATCACATAGCCCTTTTAGCTGCATTAAGTTCACATGTTTAAACGATACCATAGCATTATGGCTTTTCTGTCTAATCCATTGTTGCAGTCTGTGCTGACTAACCACTGTTTGCATTTTCTGCCTGTTACATACTCGGAGAAGCTATAGTGAACTTGAAGTCATAGGGTTTTCTTACAGAATGGACTAAACGTTTTGTTCACTTCAGTAAAGCTGGGTAAGGGAAGCTTTCCTTGGGCATGTCTTGCTTTCTTTTGTCCATGTGGGCAAACCAGTTTTTCTTGTTCAGTGGTAACCAGCATAATGTGAAATGCACGTATTTGCGTTGTAGTTCCTTCTTTTTATTTGCAATCAGTGTTTTGGGGGGATTGTTTCAGTGATCTCCTTTCCAAGCTTATATCGGTCTTGACATTTCAAACTGTGAAACTAACGAACCAGCGTATGGTCGAGGAAAGCTAGCAAAAAATTCCAATATTCAGCAGACAAAGACCTGTTGTGCATACCAGTTGTAGTACACTCATGTTCAACGTAATGTAGACAGGTGACCTTATGGGGAATTGAACTGTAACATTTAGTAGCCTTGTTCTGGTTGTACCAATTATTTCTGAAAGCACAATGTCTGTAAGCCCTCTGAGAAATTGGGCTGGCATGGCTCCTTGTCAGTGCTCAGGAGAGCTGAGTTGAGCTTGTTGCTGACTTCCACATTGAAGACTGACCTATGGTATTTCTAGCCCTGGAGGGAGATTCTTTATTAAGGGTGTATTTCTTTTCCTTAAATGGGCTGATATCTGCAAGACAGAATAAGAAACTATTGGTAGAGCCATCGGCCATTGAGCTCAGTTCTGGTTTTGGGGAATACTGAAATTAAAAACAAACAGCAGGAGAAGGATTCCCCAGACTGAAGGTCCTTTGATTTTTCTTCAGACCCACGCAGCATAAACAACTTGTACAGCACATTTTATTTTTTTTGTTGGTGATTGTCAGCAGTGGCCATTAAGTAGGGTGAGATCTGATAACAGACACAGAGATTTTCTTTGGGAAAGAGTTACGAACCATTTCATAGAATTACAGCACGGAAAAGATCATTTGTGCTAGTTAATCCGGCCTTTGCAGTTTTGTAAGCTAAATGCTGCTTCTTTAGATGTTCAAGCAGGGACTGGGTGGAGCTGTCTCATGAGCAGCGTCTGTCCTGTGGATCACTGGTAAAAAAAAGTGTTCTGCTTCACTGTGTTGAAGCCTTTTCTGAATTGATGTTTTGCTAAGGAACTACTGCAACTCCAATAGAGCTGTGTATCTGCTTAACTGCTGAGTGCTGCTAGCTTCTGGAGGAGAAGAAGAAGAGTTTGTCTAAAAATCTTCTTAATAAAGCACTTCTTACTAGTGAATAACGCTCTTTCCTTGAATGTGTGTGGAACGAGCTTTTAGTGGTACAAATGAATCTGCTTGCTGTGCTCAAGTGCCTGTGTTAGCCATAGGAAATACTGGGTGTTGGGATACAGAACTGTGTTTCAAGTCAGATTTTCAAACGTTTGATCAGAATGGTGTTGATATGAACTGACTTGACACTCAAAATTGTTGATATGAACACAATTTTGAGTGTACTGGTCATTAGGTAGGCTTGAGATGTTCTTGGTTTCATGTTAGTATGTTGGTTTCATGGATCTTCACTTCTTGTATCAGGTAATGTTTATGCTTTTTGAATGTGTGATAACGAATGGGATTGATGCAAATCTCTTCGTTTGATTTAAGTGATATTAATTTATGTAGAACCTCATTTTTCTTCTTTACTCGTTTGTTTTCGGTATCTATTTTGAATGTGAGCTGAAAGAAGTTGTGCAGATATGGTGCGTTTTCACTGGTAAAAATATTTGCTCAAACGTAACTTAATGTATTCACTGGCACGCTCAAGCAGGCACAAAAAATCACTAAATTGTTTCTGAGGGTACCATTCCCAACCTTTCTTCATCTGGCACGCTACTTTTGTTCATCTGGTTGTGAAAATTAGTTGAAGATGGAACAGCTGCATGCTGGCTGTTTCAGTTTTAGTGTGGTTTAGGGTCAAACACAAATAGCAGTGCTTAAGTTGGAAATAAGGAGGACTGCACTGAACTGATTATAATTGTAAATATGTTAGAGTTTTACCTAGAGCATTGAGCCAAGATGGTTGCTTGTTTTGGAACAGAGTTAATTAAAGTTTTGTTCAAAGGCTTTTTTGGTTATCTTGTTAAATCTGTTTGGGAGATGCTGATTTGTAGGAAACCAGTTAAAGATGCACTGTGCTTTCTCTTTTTTTTCTCTTTGCCTTTTTTGTTGCTGTTTCTATTGGCCTTTAAATTCCTTGTGCCTTTAACAAAGACCACAAGACTCACAGGTGGAGGATTGTCCAAGGGAGCAGTAACGGTTTGGCACAGCATGTACCTACTTATAGGAAGAAGTTGAGCTGTAGCAGAGGACGTGTGTTGTGTTGATTACTGAAAGTCATGTGAACATGTGTAGGTGGGTTACTTGTGAGCTTGAGAGAGGAAAGCTTCTGGTGTGGAGCTCTATAGCCACTGATTGCTACCCTGAGAATTAGCTTCTGATACTTGGCACTTCCTATCAGCCTTTGTCAGAGGCTTGCTGGAAACCCACCTACTTTTATCATCTTTAAACAACGCAGCTAAATGTAGCTGACAAATTCTGATGGATGGCTAAAATATATCTGGATATTTTTTGTCCTACTTAAGAGGTTCAAAATTTATTTCAAGAAACTAAAATTTGGGAATAGGTTCTTCTCTATAATTGTAAAGATGTTCTCATTTTTAACTGTCTTGACAGATATTGAGCAATTAATATCAGCTATCCTGTGTGTTGGTGAAGCTCTCACTGCTGTTGTTTGTTCACAACTCCTTGTTTGAATGACCTTATCCTAAATCAGGGGTCACAAGTTGTTCTTAGAACTGCTCCTAGCACCCTTTAAATGCAAGTGCAACATTTACTACCCTCTGGCATAGAAGCTGGCTTCTGCATGTGCGTATTAGTAGTTTGGTCATTTGCTCTTTACAGTCAGAGCTCTTTAATGTATACTGTCCAGACCTAGTGAGTTGTTTGTCACTTGTTCCAGCATTACACCTCCTGACATGTGTGATGATGCTGAGCCCTAGAAACATGGGGCTGTAAGGTATGAGCTGATATAGGTTGGATGACAGTAGCTAAGATGAAAGAGCTGTGTATTCTGAAATATCAACATATGTAACCATGGGGGTGCATCATTTCAGCTTCCTGAAAGTAAGAATTTGCTTTCATCACAGTTATAAACAGGGAAGTTGTGCTGCTGTCTCCCTGTCTGATCACATTCACTCCAGTGTGTATCACAGCTGTCAATCAGGCTCTCTATTTTTGACTGCAGGAGCAAACTTAGCCATCATTAGCATGAGTCTTGTGTTGTAAGGTTAAGCAGGGGAGAGAGACAGTTTGCAGCTAATTCTAAACAGTTGACTAAGGCTTCCTTGCTTTGTATTGCATTTAAAAGGTTAAATGCACCAATTAAAGAGGTTTTCAGGAAGAAATATCATTTCCCCGATTTCGTTCTTTTTAAATCTGAGCTTAGCTGCCCCTCTTGCTTATGCGTGGGGGAGGAATGGTAGTGATGTGGAAAAGGTGTGGCTGGCAATAACTTTGGACCTCCATGTTCAGGTACCTGTTGTGCTGTTGCAGGTTATTGAAGGGAAAGATTACTGACTCATGTAATGACTCAGTAATGTCATGCTGCTACCCCCTGCCAAGAGATCTGTGGGCAGGTGATAAAGGGACACTTTCTGGGGCTGGGGATGCTGGAGCAAGACTTGCATTTGTACTTCCATCACGCTGCCCTAATTACAAATCTGTCTTAAGCTTCTTGCAGATCATCGGTTGCATGTTTGTGCACTGTTGTCGGGGTAACTTAATACTGCATTATGTCCTCAGGAAAAAAAAAAAGTACTTCTGTAGCTCTTTTCCTGTCCTCTTGTGATGGATGTATATAGTGTGGTTGCAAGAGCTGAATGCATTGATGCTTTGGCATACAAGAGCTGCTCCAAAAGTATCTCGTATTTTATTATGTTGGCCCAGTACGTCAGAGGCAGATGTAGGTGGTATGGCAGTAGAGGTTGAACCCTCCCACATTTTGCATTACATCTTGTTACGGTGACAGATGGCACCTCCACTGGTGCAGTTTCAAATAGGGTTATTGTGCTCTTTGTATCTGTTGTAGTTTCCATGGAAACAAATAGGGGGCATTACTTTTGGAGTGACCTACATAAGGAAGGCAACCCTAAGCAATAGTTAACTTAAAATAGAAACTAGTACACAAGATAGTAAGGCTATATTATGTTAGTGCCTGGAGGCATCCATTTAGATGAAATGTGAGGTGAAATAATCCTCTTCAAACCAAGCAGTCAGTCAGTTGCAGATCAGAAGGGGTCACTGAAGTAGAGTGAAAGTATTTGTATATCCAGAGGACCACGCAGGCACTTAAGGCTAGATTTACTTAATGCGAAAGTATTCTAAAACATGCATGGCAGTCTAACATCATGTTTATTTTCCAAAATATTCTAAGATCACACAAGGAGGAGCCTTAGGTAGTGATTTTGAAATGCATTTGAGCTAGCAGTGCTGCTGATAAAAGCAGTTCTCTGTTCAGCACCCTTGTACTAAGTCAGCGCAGAGCTAATTTTTAGCAGGACAGTGTTCCTTTTCATTTCCACTGTGGTACAAATAGCACATAGAAAAGTGGTACAGGTAGAAGCTAACAGCTGGAATAAGGAATGAGGAATGAGTACTGTTTTCAGAGAGGTGAGCTTGATTTAAAGGTATGTTAGACTGCAGTCATTTTTGGAGAACAGAGTTGGGTGAACGTTTTACATCCCAACTTTGTTCCACTGAATGTTTAATACCCGAGGAAGAAGAGCAGAGTGCCAATGATCGCGTCTTCGCCTCCTAGATTGGATTGCAAAGTCTCTTATTATTCATAATTTTATGCTAGCAGTTCATTTGTTTCAGTATTTAAAAGGCTCATGTAGAATGCAAACTCCTTGCTTGTTATTCTTCTCGCTAAAGTAGCATCAGAATTGTCATTTTCACTGGACTCCTGGAGCAGAACTTGCAATTACTGACCCAGTGTAATTTTTTTTTATTCAGTTCTGAATCAGTGCTATAAAACTCCGTTGTTCTGCGGACGGCTAACAGTGACATAGGGGAAGTATCAAGATGCTGTCCAGGTATGCGGAGACAGGGCTAGGAAAGTCAGCCCACTAAGCTGAGTCTGGAAAGGGACACAAATTGCATGAAGAAGGGCTGCTACAAGCACATCAGCAGTCAAAGGAAGACTAGGGGAAATGTAGGATGTGTACTTAATACCTTTTTGCCTTGGTCTTTACTGGTAAGATTTGCCTTCAGGAATCTCAGGCCTCTGCTAATGGGAAAGCCTAGAGCAGTGAAGACAGCCTTGGTAAAGAAGGATCGGGTAAGGGACCGTTTGAACAAATTATGCAAGTCCATGGAACCTGGACCTAGAGTGCTGAGGTAGCTGTCTGGTGTCATTGCAAACCTATTCTTGACTACCTTTGGAACATCATGGCAATTGGTTAAGATTTCTGAGGTCTGGAAAAAAGCAAATGTTAGTCGTCTTTTCAAGAAAGAGTTTTTTTATTTTCAAGAGAGAGTTTTGAGGCTTACTGATTGATTGGCCTCCCTTTGCTTGAGCAGGAGTGGTGGGACCTGACAATCTCCAGAGGTCCCTTCCAATGTAAACCATTCTGTGATTTGTGGGGAAGTGATGGAAGGAGGTCCTCTGAAAACAGTTTCCAAATGTATCAAGGTCTAGAAGGTGATTAAGAGTAGTCAGCATGGGTTTATGAAGGGGGAATTGTGCTTGGCCAGCCTTGTGTGTGGAGAGAACAGGTAGTGCTCTGATTTTAACACTGACTTGCGATATTTTCTGCCATAATGCCCTTGTTGATAAACTGCTGAAGTAGAAGCTAGGTAAGTGGCGAGGTAGATAGCAAGCAGACTGAGCTGTTGTGCTCAGGGGGTTAAAACTGTTGGTGTCAAGACCAGCCAGAGGCCCGGGACTACTGGTGTTGGCCTAGGGGTTGCTGGTCGAGCATGGGCTGTTGAACATCCTTAGTAATGGTCTAAGCAATGGGACAGAATGCACCCTCATCAAGTTTGCAGATAATACGAAATTCGGAGGAATGGATGACACAACAGATGGTTGTCTTGCCATTCAGAAGGACCTTGACAGGCTGAAGGAATGGGTTGACAGGAAGCTTATGTTCATCAAGCCTCGGCAAGCAAATCTACTAGCAGGTGCCTGCATACCAGCACTGTCATCCCTGTACTTCACTGTTCTTACCGTTGCCTGCTGCTGGCAGACTGCTTGTACTCGGACAACATAGAGCCATTTAAACATGGTGACGAGACTAAAAATATGCAAAACTGCAGAGGGCTATCAAAGTCCTAAAGAAGAATGTGATAACAAAGCATTTATTTAAGGGCATTTTGAAGTGTTGAGGAAATAATTTTCTCAGCTCTTAAACAATTATTAAAATGAAACGATGCTAAAGTTGAATAAATGAAGGACTGTGAAAGTACCCAATGCCAGGTTATGTACAGATTTGCAAGCTGAAAATTCTACAGGGTTGCTGTAGAGGGTTTCACACCTAACTTGCATAATAATGAAAGATTGCATGAGTTCTGGGAGGTTCTCATAAACTGTAAGATTCTGTTGTGACCACACTTGGAGGAAGAGGTTCTATTGCATCAGTGCTGAACCAGATCTGAGAAGCAGCTAATAGTTCACAAGGTTCCGGAGGAAAAAAATGGAGTAACAACATAAGGTTAGTAAGTATTCAGATGTTATATAGTATGCAGGAGAGTCAGGCTAGTAAGATTACTACATATATCAAATATAAATCAAGGACGCTTACCGGTGTTGTAGGCTCACAAAACTCCACAAGGAGCAATCTCCAGGAAAAGATCCTTCCTTGGTGGAAGGCAGCCCTTAAATGGGGTCTAGGAGAGGTGGAGCCTGGCTCCACCCCTTCTGGGCACACAGGTGAATTGCCTTCACCTGTGCTCCCATGGCTGACTCAGCGCTTCCTCAGGTGGTTAATCAGAGGTTCAGGCCGTGATTCAGCAGTTCCCATACACGCAATGAATGATGCTCAAAAAGTCCAGTGTATTGTGTCTGTGCTGGTTTGTTGTGCATCTTCATCACAGTCTGAGAGTGTGACATCTTTCCATTGCTTTTTTCTTTAAGGAACAGTGTTACGTGACTGGAAAAACATCACAAACCTCTAATCCTAGGTAATGTCTGGAATGGAGACTCATCAACATAGTTAAGTCAAAGCAACAGTACCAGAAGAACAGCCTGCCTTATGTGTTTAGGCTAAAAGAAATGTGAACTCGCTGCCACTAGTACTTGAAGGTGTTCATCTGTACCCAGAACACCTTTGTGGGCTTTGTGGATATCTTTTTATTTATGGCTGCCTGGCAGATTTATTACAGGTGAGAGTGGATTTTAATGGTGCATCAGTGTTATATGTCCACTTGTATTCAATTAGGTGATGAAGTTTCGCAGTGTGGTGGGTTTATATGAGAAGGCAGAAGCAAGGCTTGCTGGAGATTTAACAAAACAATTATATCTCCATTAGCATGTTGGATCTTAAAATAATGTTCCATGGACTGCCTAGATTCTAAGGCACTGTTTTGCAGCCACATTTAAAGGTACTGCTCAAGCTAATTTAAAGTCTGATCTTCTGAAGACTTAAATACACTGCAGCATTTTCTGTGGACAAATACAGTTAAGTGTCTATGCAAATCATACTGCAATCAGTTTGGCAATTTCTTAGATAATCCTTGTCTGGAGGAATGTGTGAATGGAAAGAGGTTCCTGTTTTAATCCTAGTAATGCAAGTTGGAATGTGTGCTGTCTGCTGGATTGTTATTTGAAGTGGATGCCAGAAATTCTTAACGATAAAATCGGCGATAATCATTCTGCCAATTTAAGGAGATGTCAGTTCCACCCGAAAAGTTCGTAGGAAACAATCTGGAGAACTTGATCCAAGGTGAGGCTGTGTGTTGGTCCTGGAATACCTCTCACTTCACCAGAGTTTGGGTACGTGGGTGTCAGAAGGCAGTCTGACTGCGTGACCTTCGTTTTGTTGGTTGTTTTTTTTCTGTGAAATCGATCTTTGAATTTTGAGATGCTTTTGGCAAGGAATTGATAAGAAAAATATTTATACAGTTGCAGCTGTAGGGTTCTTACTCACAAAGGTACTTGATTCCAGATGTCCAGATCCAAGCAGGAATGAAATAGGGTTGATTTTATTATTAAAGGCATTGCAGTCAGTCAGCTCCCCAGTACGTGCAGCAGAGTGCCTGCTGGGTAGTTTGCTGAACGTTCTGAAGTTACAGCATAGTTAACTAGATCTTAAATGGGGTTTTTTCATTTAAAATAGGAATAATTATGGCAATGCTGTGTGTGAACCCCATAGCATCACATCACAAGTGGGTCAGCAGTCCAGGAGGTGATAATAATTGAATGGAAGGTTTTTGATAAACGTCATTCAACCTGAAATTGGTCCTAAATTTTGCCCTTGGATCTTACTGAGTGCAGTTTAAACTGAACCCTAAGCGTAACGAGAGCAAAACAGTTTTCTAACAACTCTTTAAGAGGTGATTTTTTGGTTGCTACAAGTTCGCACAAAGCTGATGTAGTGGCTTGTACTTCAACTGCATTTTCTGAACACTTCATGTATCAATCTGTGCCGTATATTAACCTTTTATCACTATTGATAGTAGCATTTGTGAATATAGCAATTTTAGTTCCTGAAAAACAGATCTTTAATCCTGCTTTTCTTTATAGTAAGGAATATATATTTTATGAGACATTTAACTGGAATCTGTGAATATTCAGCCTAGATTATGTGATTTGCTTTGTCATACAGTTTATAAGTGCACTTCACAGTCGGAATTAGGCTTTAATATAAGCAAGCTCAAGTTGGACTTTGTAAATTGTCTCTGTGTTTTGCTGTCATTTCCACAGTGTTTTTTGTTACCTGATAAAATGATAATCTGTCTCTCAAAAATTCATAGCTGTTATTTTTATCTGACTCGAGAACAAAGGGAATGAGTTCCATTCGTTAAAAAACTTGAACTGGAAAAAATATAGACTATTTGCGGTCTCATCTACCAGCTTTTTCGTTCCCCATCTCAGTTTCAAATGCAGCTGTCTAGAAATGCAAACGGATTGCTGACACTTGATAATTGAACTAAATACAAGAGCAGGCTCATCCAACCATCTCGTTCAAGTAAACGTTTTCAAGGGCCTAGCACTAAAACAAATCTCACTGAATGATGAGGCTTTTATGTGGTTTTCAGTAGAAGTTTTCCTAAGAAGGAAAGAAGGATCTCCTAAGAGATGATTGTTATGTTGCACGTTTGCTCAGTGCTGTCCATTTGCATAAACTTTGAGGAAAAATATGGAGATTAGTTCTCCATCCTGGGGAGAAATGGTAACTAAATATCAAGGTTAAAAATTAAAAAATAGATAAATTAGAAGCACAGTAAAACTCTGTGTAACGTAGGCAGTCAAGTAGTCAGGGCAAGTCTTTTTGTCAAGTGTATACTTGAGAAGATAGAATGTTGACCAGTAAAACAGTAATTTTATTTAGGGATAGGAACTGGTAAAGCTCAGTTAGGAGCTCTGCACTTTGTTATTGACTTGCTGAGCAGGTTGTTCTCTCTGGACTTGGTGCCAGTCCTCAGGAACAGAGAAAGTGAGCCTACTCGTTCCTTATGTTGTAGTCAGCTCCAGGCAGGTTTGGGGACCTGGTCCTAAAAACAAACAAAACCCCTAAAAAGCTATAAGAGCATCAGACATCGCATCTTTCCTAAGTGAAAGAACGTAGTTTTCTTAGTGAACAGACCTGGGTTATATTCTGATAAATTCTAATTTTCTATATTGGAAGAAATAGCAAATATTTTGTTCTGGTAAGCCAATTTCAGGAAACACGTTACTTCAAAACAGAGTGGATATAGCAGATGAAAGCTTTCACGCAAAAACATCTCCTGCAGAGCTTAACAAATTCACTGCTTCTAGTTTCTTGGAGCTGACGTGTTCGCTGGGATTTCTGAAATGGGCTGTAGCTGGTTAGAAAAGCTTCCATGTTCCTGGGCAATAATTTTGATAGATACATATTTTGAAAGCTAAATAAGTAACTAGTAAAACTGCATTTATTATCCCGATCTCCAAATTTGAGTGCTTGTTACTGCTTTCCTGACAGGATGTTTTGAAGGACAGTGTGTCCCTCCCTTTGGGTCAAGGCAGGACAGGGAACGGATCTTCATCCTTAAGAACTGGAGCCATTTTAAACAATGATGCACCTTTGATATGCGCTTGCCTGAAGAGGAGAGCGGTATCAGCTAGGACACTTCCTCATATTGTTGTTTACTCAGAGACACGTCACTCCGAAGGCCTCAAATCTTTACAAAGTCCATGTTGCAATCTGGATCATGTGCAGAGCTGTAATTTGTGAAGGCTTGATTTCTTGCAGACCTTTGTACAAGTCAGTTTCAAACTCTACCCTTGCTTTACAGCTATAGTTCAGCAGGCTGACTTACACAGCCGTTTTAGAAGTAGCAAGACTAATGTTGATTTTTTTTCCAATCACAGCTCTCACGTCTACATGGATTACTAGTAAACAACCTTGTAGTAGAATTAGAGGTTTTGTATATTTTGCTTTTAAAGGTAATGTTTTCTGCTGAAACTCTTATTACGAATTTACTGCTGCTGAGCACCTCCTGTCTTTTATCTTCATGGGGGTGTGTGTTAGTGCTAGGCAGGCACTGCTGCTGGATTATGTGGATTATTGCTGTTTATTGCATTGGTTTCTCAATTTGAAGGAGTGTTGCTAGTTTAATTTCAGTGATATGGATGTAGCATTTCAAGAGCTACTGGACACAGGGAATGCAGGCAGTAAGTATTGTGCCAGCTAACGAACGTCAGATGTGTTTGCTCACATGTCTGCATGCTGCTTTCTGAACCGAGAGTTGAATGGCTTTTCCTACTTGTAGCATTCTGCTTCAGGGATGTTAGATTTGAAAATCTGTCCTGAAACTGTTTTCCAAAAAAGCTGGATCCCATTTTGCCCGTGGCACTCAGTAGTCTTTCAGATAATGAGAAGGAGCCGTCTTTGTGAATTAAAATGAAATGGCGAAGCTTTGTGAGGAATTGTTGTGCTGTGTTGTTTTTTTTTTTCCCCTTCAAAATCTGTATACAAATCTGAGAGCTGATTACAATTAAAAGAGCTGTAAGGATATATACTTGTATTTTGATAAGTGGTTAGCTCTTTTGGGTGTGGTGCTGTGATGGAATATCAGTTTTCATAAGAGGTTAGGTTTTTCTTGGGGGGGAAGAAACCTGCTGTACTCAGAAAAACAATTGCGTCCTTTGAAGCATAAAATCCTTGATGTAAAGCTATCAACTTCTTTCAGAGCAGAAGTTTTAAGTATTGATGCTTACCAGGAATTTAGGATTTAATTGAATTGCTGACTTTGAGAAAGCTGTGTGCAGCCTAAGCTGAATTTATAGAACAATAGAAAAATGATGGAGAATCTAATGATGGCTAGTAATTTCAGCAGGGATTGTTATGAATTTGCAAGTAATTCTAAGTAAATTAGAAGTTCTCTTGGTGCTCTCATGGCTGCTGTAAAGCAAATCTTTCCACTTTCAAGGGAAGTGGGAGAAGGACAGCAGAGGGAGCCCTGAGTGGTGGGGCACGCAGTGATTAGAATTGCTTTTAATATTTGCAGCATAGTGGTGGCTGCTGGCATGGAAACTTTCTGTGAGTACTTTCAGGGAGATGGGAAAGGGGGGGGTTGTTATAACTGTGACTTTCCTGCTGAGTTTTTAATTTTGGTTTGTACAGAAACGAGGAGGATGATTGTCCACAACTGAGCCTTTCTGAATATAACAGTGATGTTGTCTTTCACCTGCTGGATTGATACTCTTTCAATTTATTTATTTTAGCTAGGAATTGCTTTCTATTCTCTACTATTTTTAATGGAAAGGAAAGCGGAGATAAGAAGAAATGAATTTTCTTGTGCTCTGAGTGTGTGTGGAGGCCCTTTACTCTGCACTTCATTGCGTGGTTGCTGAGGTGATTGGTGGCAGTGGTGCAGGGTATGCTGCTCTGAGACGTGAGGGCATGGTGCAGCCTCTGCTGCCAGCCCTGGGGCTCTGAAGACCTTTGTCATCACTGCGATGAACATACAGTCCCAGTCCAAAGTCCTCTTTAAGCCATAATCCCAAGTATGATAGCAATGTGGGTTGATTTAGTTCAGGCAGCTTTATAACGTGTGGGTGAAGGAAGTGAGATAACATTGTGAGAGCTCAGCGTTATTCTGCAGTGCAACTGGAGGTTACAAGTGAAGTGAGGTACTGGCCCCGATGTACCTTTCACTGTTAGTACTAGGACTTGATTTTATACTTTGTTTACCTCAAGTCTGGCATGAAATTCTTTTATCCAGCATTTGCCTATAGGGTATACAGATACTTCATGATGAGTGAATGTGTTCAAAGCATAATGCTTCGATATATGTTTAAATACTAATTGATGGTGGAGGTGGGTATTTCCTGATATCTGATAATGGTTTAGAAGAGTTAGTCACCAGTGGTCAGGAAATACCAACTCCAGATTAGACTGAGTTCAGTTATCTTAAAAATGTTTTAAAGGTATTTCAGTGTCCATCTAAATGTGGTATGTTGACAGGGATGTTATGTGTCTAATGGCATCTTGTTTTGGTGTGTAATTATAGAATAAGTACTGGAATGTGCGTTCTGTGTGCTGCGTGTTGTCTTGATATCGTTGCCTCCACCTCCCCAACTCTTGGGAAGCAGTCCCACTGGGTTGCCTAAACCTGACTTGACTTCTATAACTGGAAGAGTTGACTTTGTATTCTCAAATTAAAGAATACTTGCTAACATTCCCCCTGCTTGGCAAACACAATTGAAGTCTATATGTAAGTAGTACAGTACATTTCAGTGCAAGTTTAAAAATGTCTTTTCAGGTTGATCAGGTTCCTTCCTCTGTGCCCACAGCAGTGAATGTTGCGTGAATCCAAGGGGAAGCGTTTTTTTTCCCTTGAGAGAGTTTTGAATTGTTTTATTCCTAAATGATCTTTATGATATTATGTATATAGAATATAAACATTCTTCAGTTTATATATTAATCTGGTGCTTGTGTGTACTTCTGTGCCATTGACAGAAAGTTAAAGCACTGATATCAGAGAAAAATGTTGTTCTCTCCCCCTCCCCCCCGTATCTGATTTGAAGGAGATAATTGTTTTGCTTCTTGTACTCCTTCCTAATGTAGCTAGAATGCCTTTTAGACTTGCATTGGGTTTTCACAGAAGCTTGTCAATTTTTTTTTTAAGGTCGATTACCAGTCTTTTGATATGGTTAAGCAGATGCCATGATAAACTTCAGATGTCTATTTAAGAGATCTTGAAAGATAAAATATCAGGAAGGCTGAGTAATGTTTCCTTTTTAATCTCATTCATCCTGCTTAGCTCTGTTTAGATAAAGATGTGCCTCCTCCTTGCAGGAAAGGGTGCAGAGATGATAAAGCCTTTCTGTACCAGCCAGCAAAGTGAACTGGTCAAATGAACCAGATGTGAAGTATACAGTAGATGGTGGCTAATGAACTGAATAGCTGTGGATATAAAATCAAAGCCAGCCCCCCAACATGCCCTCAACCCAAACTGTTGGTGATCCACTGTGAATGGTGTCTTGTTGCTGTATAGCCTCCGCATTTTTTCTGTGCTGGCTTTTTTATATTGAGAACACTCTCAACGGACCTGAAATTTCAGGTGCTGTTTATCATGTAATGTAATGCTATTTAAAAGCACTATCTAATTTTTATGTATGGGTATAAATTCATGGCTGTTACTATTCTGCGGATAAGTGTTCAGAATTTGGAACCTATAAAATGGTTTTCATTAAAAAAAAAAAAGGGATGGTGGCAAAAAACTCACTGTTCAGTGGGAGACAGGAGTCTTCATCTTTACTTAAATTCAATACCTCATCTTGTTTCTAAAGATCCTTACAAAAGATTAGCTTTGATACAGTTGCAAGGCAAAATCAGTTCTTCATCTATAGCTACACCGTTCTGTTGCTGTGGGTCTACATAATGCC
This sequence comes from Pavo muticus, assembly GCA_016647715.1. Taxonomy (NCBI): domain Eukaryota; kingdom Metazoa; phylum Chordata; class Aves; order Galliformes; family Phasianidae; genus Pavo; species Pavo muticus. The sequence continues at coordinate 671,608 of JACDJE010000021.1, read as the reverse complement.
TTTATGTGAGAGGTTGTAATCCAGGGAAGCACTCTTGTCAAATAATTGCATATGGAATTGTAAAGGGATGGGATATTTTGCAGAAAACGTGTATAGAAGAAGGCTGCTATGTGATGTGTCCTTTTTCTGTGTTTGCAGTGTGTTTGTCAGTAAGGATGAAGCATGTTTTTAGGTGACGGTAGCAGATCTACTTCTGTGCTTGCAATCCATTGTACAGGCCTTAGCATGCATCTGGCATAATGAAATAAGTTCAGTAAAACTGAATGAAAATGCAAAGGTTGACTTATATTGAACAATATTACGAGTTACTTTTAGAACTTATATCTGGCATTAGAACAAGTCTTTGTAAATTCTGTGGACACTGCGGATCCTTTCCCAGAGATAATTTAGTCCAGGTACTTGCTGCAGCTTGCTCCAGTCTTTGCTGTTTAGCAAAGCCATGTTGAAGGAATATTTGTCAGAGGTTGGGACATGTGGGTATATGACAAAAAACACAATTGACTTCTGCAGTTCAGGATCGTTGTGAGAAATTTTGGGACTGCTCCTGACTTCTGCAGTTTTCTGCCTTTTGACTTCTTTCCTTTTCAGTATTGGTGCTTTTTTTTCTGGCTGTAATCTTGTGAAGATAAATGTACATTGGGACCTAACTGGGTAATTGTATGTGTCTGTGCTTCTATTAAGTATTGCGCTTTGCTGGAGTAGGCTAAAGCTTCTTGCTGTTTGGGCTTATAGGCCTTATTAGTATGCTCAGATATCCTTTCTTCTGTACAGTTGTTTTTGTAGGTGTGTGCTAAACAATAAAGTAGCTTTATCAATACAACAAAGCTGGGTATTGCAGATAAAAGGATTTTTGAATAACACTTGATTTATAGAAGTAAACATATTGTTTTGTGAGAGCTTATTTGAAGTGTTTTGCTCTGTATGTTGCTCTGCTTCTTGCCAGTTGTTTTCAGGTTTTTTTTAGGTTATCAGCAAGCGCAGCTGGAGCTGACTAAATCTTCCTCATGACTCAAAGACAGTGGGAAATGAGGTGCTATGGTGTAGAGAAGCAGGTAGCTTGCAGTAGCCTCTTCTGCTGATGTCATGATCGTTGCATTGCAGGAGAGGCGTGGTGGCACCAAAGGCATTGCGTAGGTCATAGTACTCAAAGAGGACTGTTGCTGCCTTCTCAAATCCACTGGTTTTCATTCTCCTTCACAGAAGAACGGAGTTTATAAGCATGTGTACTGCAAAACAAAAACATGGATATAATGTAATATATTTTTAATGTTGTACAGATGGTATAAATGCTACTTTTGGTGGTATGTTGTGAATGGCTGTTGCTGTAAGCTGTACTAGTTTTCGTGGCACGGGATGGCTGCTGCTTCTGATAGACATCCTCATGGATTGCAATTGTAAGTGTCTTATAAAATGTTTGCTTGTGAGTTGGGTCTCTTAGAACTGATGTAAATGCTACCAAAACCTAGGTAAATGCAAACAGCTGATGACTGCTTTGATTTGTGTGTATTGTGGTATGTTAGAGATAGGCTGCAGCTATCATAGCTGGCAGCACAGTCAGTGTAGCTATTATTTTGACCCGAGGTCACGTCCAGCTTGTTTAGGCTTCCCAGAACTATTTCAGGGAACCTGACCCAGAAAGAGGACTGGGAAGGCCCTTCCTGTTATGTGCTGCTTCTGTGCACCTAGCATGAGGGGGATGTGGGTGGTGTAGAGAATGCAAAGGGAGTGTCTGAGGCTGTCCGGCACAGTGTGTCATGGCTGTGTTCTCGCATTTTGCTCTAGCTGTTTTTTGCTATGAATGTTGAGGATTATATTACCTGCTTTTAGTTGTGTGTAGTGCAACCCGCCAAGTCTGTGCGGGGAATAAGCGTTGGAGTTCTTGAAACAGCAGACACTTTTCACGTGGTAAGTGAAGTACTACGGAAACCAATGACTGAATTTCATAGATAAAAGTGAGAGTTCATAGGAGGTTTTTCTTCTCAAATCCTGGGTGTGCTGGATTCAAATCATGAAGATATTCATTAGCCCTTCTGACTGAACTACTTACAACCGTGTACTCTGTTCAGCTGTCTTTGACCAGTTAAGCACTGTTGATTCTCTGAACTAAGTTTGTGAATGTCTCCTTCATTCCTTAAGAACTGAATGACTTATTTTGTGGGAGTTCTAAAGTTAGATTCTGTGGAAGAGTGATTGTACTTGAATTTCTAGGCACTCTGAGGAAGTTTAGGATGCCTATTTAAAATAAGGAATAGTGTAGCTGAGGAGCTTGGCTTTTCATCTGAAGATACCTCTACTGAAAACTTAATTCAGTGAGGTCATTAAATAATATTTATAATTGTATTCTTAGTGAGAATATTTAACCACTTACTATGCAGTCAGAAAATCAGTTTCTGGGTACTGATACACTGAAGCAGTTTGAATCTTTGAAATGTATTAAATAAATACTTTGTCTTTTAACGTTGTATTTAGCAGGGCAATTAGAATGTTTGTCCAGTCAGAAAACTTGGGCTTGGATTTTGACCATCACAGGATATATTCATTGTGCTAATCCATAGTTCTGCTCACATTCCAAATCCATTTCTTTGTGATGTCTGTCAGTAGTTAGCCTCTTTAAAGCTGTTTAAGGTGCCACTTTGCAACAGCTGTGCTGGCTGTGAAGTAGTTCTACTCTTGTTTTGTCTGTATTTCTGTAGGTTTTTCTCCTCAGTCCTAGGAGATAAGTGAAGTCAGTAATACACACATTGGCTGCTCCCATAATCCACGGATAATCTATATTCTAGGAATTCGAGAAGCGTGTTTCCTTTCCTCCCCATTCCCAAAATAATTATATGAAGGAGAATTGGAGCCGAAGGACTTGGTTCTGGATAATAAAGTTATTCAGATCTTTTTGAATGTTTTGCTTTATTAGACAAATACAGAAGGGTGGAATTGCTTTATCTGATTTGGTATTCAAATCAACTTTTAACTTATGCTGTTTGAAAACTTTTGAAGATTAAGCTCAGTTATTTTGGAAATTGACTTGTGGATGTTCATTTTCATAAAATGTATGGACTCAGATTGAGTGCTTTATCAGGTTAGCAATCTGTATTAGGATTTTTTTTTACTGCAGAAGCAGGGTGGGAATGAGGTGGGGCAGCTGCTGCATTTACAGCCGCTCTCTGGCACAGACAGCATGGAATTGCTGTTTGCAGCAGATGCAGGTTTGTAGCACAAAGACAGAGCTGAGGGCAGGCTGCTGGTGCTCTGTAGCCTCGACAGCATTGTCAAGCACATCCTCGTGCCTTGTCTTAGAAGGCAGCCTGCTACCAGTTCATGTGGTTTTGTTTTTTTCCCCAGAGATACTATTTACGTCTGGAAAAGATGCTTTCAGCAACAGGATAGCATGCGTCCATATGTGATACGTGGGGAAATTTGCCTGCAGCTCTAACCCCAGATTTGTCACAGCCTTATCTAGCTATTGGGCGGCTCTCTGTTGGGTTCTGAGTGCGCAGACCTAGAAATAGGCTGCTTCCCTTATCTCCTTCTCTTCCTTAATTTTATACTGGTCTAACTTTATGTGCAGTTATCATCAGCTGGGTCTCTTGCATGTGGCTCCAATCTCCTGTATCTACAGAACTAGGTGTTTATAGCAAGTTGGCTGAAGTAGATGACTCCAGTGGTGAGAAACTGAGTGCGTACTGTGATTCCTCTTGTGTCTACGTCAGCGAGCAACTGTTGAGTTTTGGCATGTGTTGCATTCCTGGGTGTGGTTGTAGCACAATCCAGGGTAGCCTCGGTTATCTTGGCTTTGTTACAGCAGCTCATCAAAGCTTAGAGGTTCACATTAATAGGCTTTGGAAAACTATGAAAAGCCTTTCATTCCTGACTGAAATTTTGGTAACCTTTATCTTTAGTTCTTTTTTTCTTTTGTAAGATTTGAGAGAGAGAGAGAGAAGTTACATGAGTAGTAAGAAACACCTCACTGTGGTTTGTTTTCTTTTAAATATCATTGTGGGTAGGAAAAAAATGGTCTCGGACATAGTTGTGGTTGTTTTTCAGCTTCAAAGTTTAGAATCCTAGTCATGCTGTTTTCTCTGGTGTGGATTCAGGATTAAGGAGGCTTCATTTTATAATATTAAGATGTATAGTCTGCCTTCAGTCATTGCAAATGTTGAACCTGGAGAAACTTCTGAACTGTAAATTTATTGGCCAGCGTAGAACTGAGCTGTGAGTTAAAATTGAACGCAGGGCTAGATATGAGAGAAAATGAGGAGTGAGCACGGAAGAAGGAGATCCACAGTAACTGTCAAAATGATGCATGGACTGCAGCCCTTTCTTGTAACAAGGAATTCCCAGCAGGCAGCGTGAGCATGACTGTGCTGGAAACTGTTGTCACTTAGTGCTGCTGGCATCACCCAAACTGAAGACTTGCAAAAGCTAAGAAAGTTTGTGTTGTACACTGGGTACTTCACAGAAATGTTTCTACATAATCCTTGTGTGGACAGAACTGTAGGTCAGCTTCCCATGGTCTTACTTCACGAGAGACAGACAGAGGAAGATGGAAGAAGAGAATAAGATATTTTCCCATACGGCCTTTTCCTTTATAGAGTTCTTTGTCATAGACAGTGAGGGAACAACAAAATAGAAAACTCATTCAAATATGTAGGCTCTTTAATAGCAAAAAAAAGTTGAGTGACTAAACTAGACTGCTAACCTTACTTGTTTTGCAGTTAAGGCTTCTTTCATGAGATTTATTTTTGTGTGGCAAAACGTTGAGTGTAAATAACTGAGAAGCACGTTATTGCATGGATGAATGATCTTTCTGTGTAATATTTATAAGTTTGCACACTTTGCCTAACCGCTGGAAAAAAGCAGTTTGACGTAACTCTGAAATGTCCTTGGTGTGAAATCTGAGTAAAGGTAGTTTGTGGCTTCCAACAGTCTTTTTGAGGCATGCAATTCAAATGCCTGTAGTCACTTGCATAATTTTACTGTCGTGAGGCTAAATTGGCCAAAGAAACATACAGTAGCTGTTTAGATCTCCTCCTAATTTTTGCCAGCTCTCTGATGCTGCTTTTTTTCTGAGTGTGTTTCCAAACTCTCAGTCTTGATGCTGGGAAATTAGTGTGATAAAATGCTTATATTTACAAGGAAAGGCTTTATATAAGTGCTTTCAGCATCTCTGCCTACGGCGGAGAGCTAGGCTGATACAAATGTCAAAAGAAACCTATTTTAGGAGATGAGAAGCTCTGTACTTCATGTCTGAGCACTGTTGTCCTCCCCAGAAATAAGCGCTGCTGGAGGGGAGCGCTGCCTTAAGCAGTGGTAGCTGTCTGGTGCGATGTGCCTGGCTCTGGAAGGCTGCAGGGAAGGTGCTGCTGTGCAGATGAACTCAGGAGGTGAAGTACCCAAAGTCAACAGTTGGACACACAGCTGTGTCCTCAGGTTTGGAGCCATGCTCCAGCAATCATCTTGAATGGTATGCTGCTGCTGAACCAGGTGCGTGTTTGAGCTGAGAAGCAGCAGAACGAACACGGAGCAGAGGAGGATGGCACTGTAATACAGCTAACTGGTGCCTGGTAGACAGTCAACCTTTGATGCAATGGAAGTTGTTCTTTTAGTAGTATGACATGTATGCACCTGTCTGCGCTAGGACATGCTCTTGGAGAGAGTGTACCATGTCTGATGTAGTCAGCCTTTGTTTCCACTTGGTGCTTTTGCCATTTATGCTTTACAAGACAGTAGTTGCCATGAATTGGGGCCGCTTATGTTTTCAGACCAAGTGGTATGTAACATCAAAGGGTGGGTAAGGTGATGGTTGTTTCCCTGGGTCTGTGGTCAAGATCAACTTGTGTCAGACTTGCTGTCGAGAATGATTTGTGCTAGCACTTGAGAAGATCCGATTTTTTTTGCCAGAGTGGAAGAAGCTGACTTTTGATTCCATACCTGTGTTGCTGTCTGTGTGCATTCCCTGCTCTAAAGTTCACTCCCTGAGTCTAGTAAGGTAAAATGTAATGTATGTAGAGGAATTATAGGCTAATTAAGGAATGAGTAATTGTGATTCCCTGTGAAGGGAGGCGGTGTTGTCTCCCACGTAACTGTAATACCATTCTAATTGGTGCTGTCCTCGTTACCAGTGCTCTACGCATTGCCTAACATGCGAAGGACAATTGCATGTTCTGTAAGGAACAGACTGTTTTATATGGTTTCCAGGCTTAGAAAAGGAGAACAGAAGGCACTGTTGAGAATAGTGATCTATGAATAGAGTAATTATACTAGGGTCATCTGTCAGAATAATTGAGTTTATTCAGTGCACTGCAGAAATCAGTGGACTCTGTGACTAGTCACTGGTGGAGGTAATGTGGTTCTGACTTCTCTGCTGGTTTGAATCTGGCAGTGTGCACTTAGTCCCCATTGTGCCTGCCTGCTGCTGGGTGCTAGCTGTCACATTGCAGGCATTTTTAGCCTGCTTTCCTGCTCATCCTGGTTTGTCTCCCAGCTCAACTGCCACCCCAGGAGGCAGCTGTCTGCCGTGGAAGTAAGTCATGGTGTGGCTGGCATGGTGTTGAGAGCAGGCAGTGACACCGCATCCCACCTCACAGCGGAGTGAAGCCTGTGCTGTTTCTGTTTCAAACATCTTAGTACCAGGAGTGAACCAGTGCTTGCTGCTGCAGTTATTCATCCTCAGGCAGTGTGTGATATGGTGATAGTAGAATCTGAATGCTCAGGTACTCAGAGGAAGCTTCTGAGAGTACTGAATTGACTACTTGCTCAGTGCTCTGCTGGGCCTCAGGGAGGTCTGCTAGCAATGAGCTGTGCTGTAGGTGTGGGGAGGCAGCTGCTGGGTGCTGGCCAGGTGATATTTCTGTCTGTGCTGAGCCTGAAGCTTCATTGATTGCTCTAATGAGTGTGAGGCAGAGTGAGAAGGAAGGCATTTTTCCTGGGTGTTTCCTGTTTGGCTTTCCGTGCTTCTCTGCCAAGCAATTTAGAGCTGGGAAGATGACAGCTCTCTCTATGATTCAAGAGGCTGCAGCAGCCACATGATGACCAGCATGCATTACTTCTGGGCTGTGCCCTCTGTGGCACACTGTGCCATCAGGCCCTGTGCAGCACAGGGTGGGAGCTGTGCGTGTTGCAGTAGATCACTGTAACTGCTTTATGAGTAATTAGATGTCTCATTTTCAGTCAGCTTTTATTCAGGTCTGTGGTATCTCCTTTAAGATCATCAGTAATTGCTGAGGCCTGAAACAACAGACAATTATAATGCTGATAGCTGCCCCTGGTTTACCACTTCTCCCAAGTAACAGGCTAGGCCAGGTCGTATACCTTTATTTAATAACACCAAGTAAGAGAGAAAAAGAATAACAAATCAACAGAAGTTCATCTCACTTCACCAAAGACTTTCTCTTTGTCCCTCTCTCAGCCAGCATTGTATCTTAAAGAAGCATGGCATTTTAAATAAAATTGGTAGGTGTTCAGTTGCAGTCCAGCAGGCGCGATTTCTGTAGATCTCACTGGATCCTAGCTGACAGAATCTGCTTTAGCGATGGCTTGAGATATGTCTAACTTTACTTCAGCTTGTAATTATCTTTTCATTAGATGATTTTGCTGAATAAATAGCACCTTATTCTCTTCTACTGTTGTTTTTTCTTTAAGTTTGCCATCTACCGGTAGATCAGTGCCAAAATAAATGTGGTGATTTAGAATCTTGTAAATGGGAGAGCAGCTGATGTGTTGTGGTGGCCCAGGAGCTTTGTGAACATCCACGGCTTAGGGATTGTGGCGTTGGTGGATGGATCTTAGCTGCTTACATGGATGCACCAGGAAACTCAAAGGGGGAAGCAACATTTTGAGCTGCATCTCCTTACTTTCTTTTGAACATGTGATTGACCAACTGTTAATTGCTGTTGGTTAAATGTCATGTCACTGCTGAGTGCTTCATGTCTCACTGAACTAAGAATATGGTACCGTTTTTGTTAATCTTTAGATCTTGCAGACAGTTTCAGCGCAAGTTCTTTATTATGTGAGAGTTAATTTAAACTGTTGGTGTCATGAGTCACATTATGGCCTTTTCTTAAAATCAATTTGAAGTACAACATGCAAGGAAAACAAACATGCAAAGACTTGCTCTGGCTTTTAGAACATGTTTGTTTGCAGTAATGTAGTCTGTATTGTAGCACAAAGTCCATGCTAATTTTGAGAGATCATAAAGCTTGGATGTTAAGAAATGGATTTAGTACGGGGAACAGAAAGGTAACAGAAAAAAAGCTGAAGATTCCAGTGTCTTATGACCAGGAAGGTAGTGCAGCAGGGCTGGATCCCTTACTCTCTAAGGCTAAGCTGAAGATTTGGTTTCTATGCTAATTTATCCCAGATTTAATTCTGAGTGGAAGTTGAAATGCTGATGCATGCTGTTGCAGTGCACTTGGTAAGCAAGGCAGTTTTATTACTTTGAAGCAGTTGTCTTAGGTAATGAAAGCGGATTTTATTCTCCCCCTTTCTCTACCAGAGGTTGTCATAGTGGACTAACTGGTTCAAATGTGGTCTGCAGGCTGGAATTAAGCTCTTGTGATGCTGGGAAGGAGAAGTATTTTGACTAAATTGTTAGTCAATTCTCATGCTGCTCTTATTTCATGATTAATATTTTCTTTTCCTAAACAAACAAACAAACCAAACCCACTTCACTATCATGGAAGAATTTTATAATTATTAATTTGATATTGTGCATAAAAATTGGAAATTAACTGGTAATGTTTGTCTACTTAGATGAAAATATTTTCATTTTTAAGTATGCTTAAAGTAGGTATGTGTGACTTTGAACTGTTTTTTCTCTCCACTGAGACTAAAGGGGCTCTAAATAACCGGTTGGATGTGTACCCCTGGATTTAACGATGTCTCAAGCTGTCTTGGTGATTTTCAGTGATGATTTAATTACAGATCATGGTATCAGTGCATATTAGCAATAACGTGATACTGATTTTAGCGACTGTAGTGAAACTGGTAACTTCTGTGAAAGGAAATGTCTGAGTGTGCTATCAGTAGTTCAAACAGTAGTGATGGTGAGGTTTTGGAAGTCATTTCAGTTAAATTTCTGTCCTAGACATCCATAATCACAAACATTAGTATCCTCACCAGCAAGAGGCCGTAAACAGCTAGAAATAGGGAGGGAATGCATCTGTTTATAAGAGCCAATCTGAAAACCTTAATATGGAGGGTTTTTTAATATTAAAAAACAAAACAAAACAAAACCTTAAATGCAGCCTTTCTATCCCTTAATACTTTCTGGCCAACACCTTACTCCTCGTTTGCCCCATTAGCATTTTTAGCCTATATTGATACTGACTTGATCATTTCTGGTTTTTTTTCTCAGCCCATAGGTTCACATCTTTTCCTGTATCCATGGAGTCAAGGTTATAGCTCCAAGAGAAGAATTTTGCAAGAGGAGTTCTAAGAGAAGTGTTACTGGTGGACCTGAGATAAAAACGTAAGTTACCCTGTCAACATATTCTTGCTACAACATGAAAGTTATGTTCTGGTAACTTTGACTTTATGGTACTTGGGGTTGAGGAATTGTTTTTGTCACAAATCATATAAACCAGATTTTTTTTTGAAGATAAATCCTTTTTGAAATACATCATCTTTCCTCAGTTCTGTTGTTACATCTGATTTTCCAAAATCACTGTGTAAGCAAGCCATTGAAGTGGTGCTTCGATCTTCTTACAGTTCTCACAGTAGGCAGATGTGAGAAACATGAGGCATGAAATGAAGTTTTATGTGCTGTGTAATCATAAGGAATACAAATTGTGTACGGACAAAATGGTACTGAAAAGCTGGTATTGTGTTGAAGAATCCTGATTAGCCAGTTGGAATAGGGACTGTGGTGACAGGTTTCTCAGACAGCTTGTGAGTTCTTGGTGAAGGAGCGTATGGGTCGTATTGGAATCTAGAGAGGATGCGGAATATTTTTAAACGTATTTAACTGGCTGTGACTTCACCGGTTCTGTCATTAATACCAGGAGAAGAATTCAGAAAACACTGCATCCTGTGTGCTTAAAAGAACATGGATTTAGTTCATATCTGATTTAATTAAGCTGGCTTCTGATTTGATTACATTTGTGTAAAGCAAACAGATTTGAGAAATAATGCTATTAGTTCCAGACGATGTTTTGCAAAGAGCTATTATGAGAAAACAGTTACGAAACAACTCAGACTTGCAGTGGACAGGTGTACAAATGTTGACACGAATTCCTAACATAATAAATAAGAACTGTATTTCTGGTGAAGAAAGACTTGTTCTTAGGAGCCTTATTAAGGGGTGACCAAAAGTTCCGACTGCCAGACGCAGTGACTGTGTCATTTCTCTGAGGTCGTGTTCGTTATCAAAAGCCACCATTTTCCACAAAAGCTTGACAAAGACCTTCACAATTTCACTTTGAGTTTTAAATTAATATTGAAAATGCCTTTGGTAACAGTTAATCTTCTTGCTGCATTGGCTGCAGACAAAAGCGTGTCTGATTTAGTGTGAACAAGCTGAAGAAAATGTAGAGATGAAAGGATCTTAGTTACATTTACTCAACTGCTGGAGGATGGGAGCAAGTGAAATGACTTGAATTGCCGTACAAGAGCTGCTAAGCGGTGATGGGTTTGAGTGCTTCTGCCTGCTGCAGTGACAGGATAAAATGGAGGCCTCTGTTGTCTTGTGAACATACATAGAGCTCAGTTTTTCCTCATACATACTTCATGGTAGTTTAAGCAAACTTTGATTTTTCTAATTGAAACTGACTAGCGCATGTGGTTTGTTGCCATACTAATTCAGATTTGGTGAGTATCTGTAATGCACAAACTCCTGTGCTTGTTTTTGTTTAAATGTTCTTAGCTGTGGAAACTTCTGCTTCTGTGGGCTTGGGAAAGAGAATTTCTTACCGCATACAGTGAGCCTGCTCCTGTTGGTCTCGCTGTGGCCAAATACCAACAACTCTGGTACAATGCTGTGAAAGATGTAGCACAGGAGCGCGGCTAGCTGAGTTTGTGGTGAATGGACATGGGCTCGTGAACTGGGCTGGCTTGGAACAAGGGCTCTGCAGCTCAGTGTTCCAGTATTCTTAGAGAGAATACTCAGGGAGTATTCCCAGGGAGGGTTAAGGGTAAGGCAGATGTGAAATAAGCCTTCCCAGCATGTTGGATTGGACTGGGTACTTTCCTGAATGGGCATTTTGGATGTCATTACTAATTGTTTGATCAGAAATTCCAAAGGCTATTATTCTTTTAAAATCTGCTATGTTTTTTGTTTGCAAAACATCTTGGGGCAGGGAATAGTGCAAGTTAATGGCATATCACAAAAGTATTCCTCTTTTATTTTGAAATCTGGACTGCTGTAGAATTCAGCTGTTTATCCCCAATTTCTAGAAAGTAAGAACTGGAAAAATCATCATTACCTCAGAAAAGCAGCTTGCTTGTGGGAAGAGCTACCGAAAAGGTAGTGCCAGAAAATGAACGGGAAAGACCTTTGTACCTAACCTCTCCTTGCCCAGAAGCAGTTACGTTGTTTTAATTCTTGTTACCCTTTTGAACCTTTTTGTTTGATTTCAGGAAGGGTGAAGTAACTACAAGATCTATGCAGTATTAAAGATGAGTGCAGCCTGTTTTTTTTTTTTGTGGTGGCACCTTTCTGGTTTTATTCTATTCCTGTTATAATAATTTGTAATACCATCCGCGTATTTGACAGTGACGTGATCTATTTTTAGAGGACTAAAGATGCGCCTCATGATCTTCTGCAAACAAAAGTTATCGCTGACTTCAAATTCACTGTTATTTACAGTTAAGTGGTGTTTTTTTTTTTTCCATGTGCTTTACACTGCTGTTTTTATCACGGTTGTTCCTTCTTATGAGATCCTCTTGTCATCTCTACAATCAGTTTAAATTAATCTACTCCAGAACAGTTTGCATCAGCCGAAAAGTCACTTAACCATTTGCTTTTGAGAGCATATATGAATAAAACAAAAATCACTGTTTACAGCTGAGATCCCTCTGTTGCTTCCTGTTCTGCATCCCAGCATTTTGCTATCCTTATAGATTTACCTGGTTTGATTTACCTACCTTTCTATACATGCCATTCTTTCTGACAGACTTGTCAACACTGTGATCCATTCCCTCTGTAGATATCTTATAAAGCCAATAAAAATGTGTAGCTTACTGTTCCAAATACATTCAGAATGTGGGCTGTGCAGACTGATGGACTGGACTTCAGGCAGTGCAGAGCACTATTGCTGGATCAGTTCTCCAAAACGCTGTGGCTTTCGCCTTCATGTTGAGCACGGCCATTCTGTGGAACATAAAGCCTCAGGATGGGTTTACTTATTTTTACCTTGATGAAATAGGCTCTACAAGTAATCTGATTTAGTGGTGGTGTTTTTTTTCCAATTTCTGCTGTCACTTTACATCCAGAACCAAAAGAGTATGTGCCTTCATGTGTTGCTGACCTAACAGTATGTAGGTAGGTCAGTAGTGCAGAAGTATCATTTGTTGTTATTTGACCGTAGGAGATGTTTGCCATACTGGTTACAACTCTGTTCAAACACTGTTCACATGGTTTTTAAATACTCAGTGGTACTACTGAAGTAACTCCAGTGTAAAGACCTTAGAGTTATGCGACTATTTATCAACAAAGCAGGCTTATTTTAATTGTGAAATATTTTCTTTCAGTAGTGAAAATGCATTTATATTTGTTGGTGCTGACAATTTCAAACTTTGGATCCCGGACTTGCACGATTAAAAGAAATCTTGTCCCATTGTTTCAGACCTTTAAGTTCTTTTTTCTTAAAAACAAAGAAAAAAAATAAACCCCAAACCAAACAACAAAAAAGAAAAATCTAGTATATTTTCTCAGTTTGACATGTACTTGGAAAGATGATTTTTGAACCTGGAATGTTCTTCTTTCAAAACTGTTTTGAAATCCAAGAATTAGCTGCCCTAAATGTAAATGATTCACTTGGAAGAGGAATGGCTTGGTTAGTTAGCATTTGTCACGTGCATCCAGATGAGCTGCAGAGCACAATTGCCTGAACTGCTTTCTGCAGTACACAGCTGGTGTCTTAGAAGACTTGTGCTTATTTTCAGTTGTTTTAGGCATATAATTCAACTAGCTTTGCGTAGCATGTTGAGGAGATGTGCTTTTTGCTGTTGGTTGACAGTCGGTTGCAATGTGATCACCTGTAACAAAAGGATGGCTGCCTTGTACCTCTGCACCAAAACCTAGAAGCAAATTGTATGGGGCTGTAGTCAGAGCTTGCATTGGCTGTGGAGTCTGAATTGGGACATTTGCTTTAGAATAGTCGCTACTGGAGAAAGTGAGGATTGTTCTTCTTGTATCTGTTGAATTTCTGCACAAGGAGGGGCAAGTGGTTTGTTTGGCTGATAGAAAGAGCACGACGTCTTAGGAATACCTTCAGTCTTACAATGGTCAAACTTGTGTTTCTCTGTCAGTTCAACTTTTAAGAGTCTGGAAAAGAGGGGCTACTGTGCTGGTACTTCTGTTGCACACTGTTGTGGAGCACTGAACTCTGTGTTTTGTTGCTGCAGCATGCAGATAGCTGTTTGAACAGACTGGTATATGATCTTAAAATATTAATTCTGAGCTTTAGGTCAGGACGTGCAGTAGCTGGGTGTTTTAGCCACCAACTGTTAATAGTGCGTTGGAGTACAATTCATGATTTCATTTCCTGGTATTTCATAAGCTGTGTGCAATTTTTAACTCTGCTTTTTGCCAGAAAATGTTGTTTTACATGTTGTTTTAACATTTTCTCTTTTATTCACCCTCAGCTGTGATGTAGGGGGAAAAAAAAAACTGGAGTGCTTGGAAGCAGCTGTAGAGTGTTCACATGTGGGTTACCTAAGCTCAGGTGTGAGAGCACGGTCTGATAGATACTGTCATCTTTATGCACTACAGCTGTTTCCAAAATGATCAGATTGACTGTTTTAAAGGTGGCAGCTTCTGCGCCCTGAGGACAAATGTCAGCTTTCAGCAGATAGCCAGTACCCCAGCTTACATGATGTCAGAACATCACAGTTTCTAAGAACGCTATCAGATAGATGGATGCTATGATTACAGCCCAGATCCCTTTGGACTTGTATAAGTAGCTGAAGGCTGAAGTTGCTGTTGTATTTTCAATTGTGGTCTAAACATTACTTCCACAGCTGGAAGGTGTATCACCTGAAACAGTCCGAAGTTCCCCAGGCTGTGGCATGTGCAATATTCTGCAGCTGATATGCTTATTTTAGTGATTTTTTTTTTTTAATTACCAGACACTTTTATTTTTCTGCAACAAGGAAAATATCCCAAACTCAAGCTCTATATAAAAGCAGTAATGAAATGTATTTATTATGAGCTCATACTTCATCTTTGTGTATTTTTGTGTCTTAGAATGCTTACTTGTATTACATTATTTGATCTTAATTGGGTAATGAAAGGGTAAATGGGTTGGAAAGCCACGTGGTGAATAATGTGGTTTAGTCATACTGGATTGCATAAACTGGACTGTTAACGTTTTACTGAGAACACTCATATGGTTACATGCCTTCATTTGCTTTAGTGTGACAGTGCTGGATTTAATTAGATTTTATGGGATCTAAACTTACAAAAAGGCTCAACGTTCCGTATTCAAAACTTGACACGTGGAATGACCTTTTCTTCCTTAGAAGATAAAGGTACTCTGTGTTCTCGTGCTGGTGAATAATTGCAGTGAAGCTGCTGCAGCAAGTTTTGGCTAACCTTTATGGTAGGGTTTGAAGAGAGAGAGCGTTACAATAAGGATTTTTCAGAGGAATAAAACTTCATTCTTGCAGCTTTACAGTAGTCAGGAACACGCTATTTACCTTGGCTGCAGAATGTTTACTTGTCTACCTTGCCTCTTTTAAATGTAACATTCTTTTGCAATGATCTTGACTGTGCATTAGAAAGCAGAATAGATCTTAACTTTTTATATCATTGTATTTGCGCTCCTTCTACAGACAGATTCGCCTGCCAAAACTAAGTCTTGTCACAAGGCTTGAAATAAGCACATTTCCTCATTGATGTCATCATGTCCTGGTTCTAGCCAAGGTTTCCAGTAAGGTTAAAGTATCAACAACGTACTGAACTTTGCAAGAAAGCAATGCAGAGTATTATTCTGAAATATGAAAGTTAGGGCTATTTGTACTTCTTGGTGTGGGTGGACACCTACGAATTTCATAACAAAATTCACGTTTTCATAATGCTAAAAGGTAGCTGTTAGATCTGAGTCTTAGGACAGGTGTGTCTAGGATGCACTCACACGAAAGCAAAAAAAACACAGTTTTCTGAGGATCCAAATCTTCACAGCCACGTTGAGGAGTGTTTCTGATGTGTTGCTCTAATAAGTAAGTTGAGCAAGCATGTTTTCTTTTATGATATCAAGGTAACTAACACGTTCTCTTAGGTCTAAAATATCAAGTAAATCTGGAACATTCTTATTCACAAACTTCGATATGAAGACAAAAAAAATATTAAAGAACTTGTTCTGGATTTGGAGCTATGTTTGGTTTGGTCCTTTGTATTAGCAGTAGTGGATGCGTTTCACTGGGAAAAAGCCCACGGGGGCTGATAGTTGTGCAGCTGCTCCTTCCTCAGCTGCGTGGCATGTTTCTTAATAGTCTGTTTGTAACACATTTATTGAGTTCATTATATGGAAGCTGTGAGAGTTATTTTTAATGTTAGGGTGATACCTACATGCGTTGCTCTAAAGCCCAGATTTCTGTTATTTGGAATGCATACTTCCAGAATTCTATAACTGCGCGGATGCAGTCTGCTTGTCACGCCTTGTGCTTGCAGGAGGACTGCAGGGCTGGTGCTATCTCCCAAACCTTGGCTGCTTTGTTTGTTGCAGGCTGTCAGGAGTGCTTTGCCCTTATTTGACCCATGACTTTTTTTTTATTTGATAAAGTAAATAGGGAACAGCACTTGATTCTCAGGGAGCACAGCAAGCGATCCCAAACGGCCTGGTTTCAAAAACACCTCGCTCAACTGAGGAATTGCTTAAAATCAGTTTTTATCCCTTTCCACCACAAATAAAAGTCACAATCTAACAAGTGTAGGTTAAATAACCTTTATTAAGGCTGGAGCTAAGAAGAACATTAAATGGATTTCTATTGGTTTTGTTTCCCTCAGTGTTGTGAGTGGTTGCTTCAAGTGTGAAAATCTGTACTAGGTAGTGCTGCTAGCTTAAAGTCTGACCATTTAATCTTGTGAATGCAGCTCAGGTACCAGTTGTTTTGCTTGCGGATGCTGTACTTTGAATCAGCTTGTAGCAGCAACTGCTCTCAGGGAAACATTTATGCAGAATGTAAATGAAGTGCTTATCTGAAGGCATGGCTACATGAGTTAACTTGTGCAAGGCAAGCCAAGCTCCAATTTGCATCATCAGCAACTCGCACATGATCCAGCTTCGGTTAATGTGCAAGTGTACTCATCTCGCATTGAAGGGTAAATTATCGGCTTGCATTTCTTGGAGGATAAAAGTAAACACGTTGGTAAAGTAGAGTAGCTAATAAGGCATGAATAAACATGCATGTCTATCGTGCAGTAATTTGTTCTGTAGCCATTACCTGGTGGTGCACAAGGCCAGGAAGCCAAGAATACCTCATACAACGTGCACTTTTCTCAGTGTTTCTGTCTCTGTGCTGCCTTAGTTGTCAGTGAACTGAGTTGGGTTGGAATGAGACCTTTACAGGGAGTGGTGGAGAGAACAGCAGTACCAGAGCTCTCCTCAAATTGTTGTTACTACAAAAAAAATAGCTTTTTAGCTGTGTTTTCAGAATGTTAAGTATATATCAATTTGAATTAGAAATAATTGTCAATAAATGTAAAACTTGGGGTGTTAATTTTTTTTTCCCGTGCCTATATGGATACTTGTATGGTGCTTTGGGAACTGTGTGATGTTTAGCCTCATGTTGTAATCTCTTAAATAGCAAAAGTGGTGGAAGTTGTTTTTTTAAGGGTTGTGCCCATTCAAGTGCTGGGCAGCCTACAGCGAGCCCTCTGGTTAAGGCAGCCTTCAAACCCAACGTGGGTCTGTGTCTTTGTCTCTCCAGAACTTTACTGACTTCAGCCTTGATTTGTTAGACTCCCATAAGGCACTACTTTTTATTTTAAATCGATTCTGAGTTTCTCATCTTGCTTTTTGGCCAGGTTTGTCTTCAGTTACTGTTTATCCGTTGTCCTTTCTCTTGACCCAACGTGGATGTTGGGTTGTAGAAGTGGAAAGGAAATAGGTGGCTTTTTAAAATAGTGTTTTTGTTTATTTTATCTTGTGGATTTTTAAAGTATTTTTAATAATAGGACAGAAATGAATTACTGAACCTGCAAATCCTGTCACTGATTTTTCCAGCCTTTGTAATCCGGAGACTGAATTCTATGCTTCTTAGTGTCAGTAGCGCTGCCACTTCAGTAGGAAACACCCCGCTAGCTTATTGCAGCCTCTGTTGGCATCTGTCGTTGTACCCGCAGACATGCTGTATCTCTCTGAAAATACAGAGTGCACTGTAGAGAGCTGAAGTAGGCAATGCTCGTTTGGGTGTTTTCTGCAAATCCTGGGCAATGATTTTGAGCTCCAGGTGTATTTAGTAAGGATGTCAGCATCTAGGTGCGGCAATTCATGCGCTTCTCTCCTGAATCCTCAAATGTGCGTCCTGTGTGAATTGTGTGACTTAATGCTCTTAATGCTTTTGCATCAAGTGACAGGTCCAGTTGTACTGGGATGATATCCGTGCTGCCAGCAAAAGAGTTGGTTTTGGGACAAAGTATTTCACAACCCACTGACAACATTCTGAGGTCTCAGAAAGTAGGAGTGTGGTGGCTGGAGGAGGCTCGCTGGTCAGCTGACCAGGAGTTAATCTTACCGTTTGTCAGCACTTCTATTAAATAGAAAGGCTATTTTTAAAGTGCCTGTTGCCAGCATGACTGCAAAATTAGAACAAGCAGGAAAATGGGTTTGGTTTTTAGTAAAAAGGAAGTACTTTGGGCAAAACGCCACTTCAGCTTATCATAGGAAGTATATATAGTTCAGGAACTCTTATCCTCAGGCTTTTCTGTGGAGCGAGGTTCCTGATAGGAACAACTGGGTGATAGTGTCCCGCTCTCATGGGTAAATGCTGTGCTGGGTGGGAGAAGCGGCTCTGAGCACACGTTGTTGCTACAGAAGTTGAAGTTTGCTTTCCTTTTCACTAATGCAGAAATATGTGGTGAATTATTCCATGTGCCTGAACAACGTCCCACAACGCTACAGGCCCGGGTAGCACTGCATTGATCACTGAACTCTTGAACATAAGCAGCACGCTTAATCACAACTTCAGATATAAATTTTGCCACGCTTAAATGTCCTGATTTTAATGATACAGTGCTGTTCTTTACCCATGCTCCTATCTTTTTGTTACTTGAAATAGTTAAGTGCTTAATGAGATGTGAAAACAACTGACTGCCTTTGATTGAGCTGATCAGCAGGCGTTGGTTTTCTATAATAGTTTTCATTTCTGGCTCGTGTTCAGTTTTGAAGTTGTTACATCTTGAATTTAAGCTTCTTAAATGTCAGATACTGTGAACATGAATGCAGATTTTTCTCACCTATATCAAGCAGTTTTAACTGGAAAGTGATGCAGTTCTTTTTAGGGCTTAAAATTAGCGTTCAAAGTGATGTTAAAGCTGCTTTCGTTCCAAGTCTACCCATTGTCACCCCATAAACTTCTGTATTCTGCAGCTTAGTTAATGTAATAGGAAATAAGCATATAAAATCAATTAGCTTTTGCTGCCTTGCATTCTGCAGCATCTTTGTTGTACCAAAATGAGATGTGGTGTTTGTAAGGAAGTTTTTTCTCCAGGAAAGAAGAGTAATATCTCAAAAAGCCTCTTGGCATGTTTTCTTTATTTTTCACATTGTATGCTATATCATTTTATTTTTGTAGCTGAATATTGAGCCTTTTTATTAGTTATTATTTATTAGCTGTTACTAAGATAGCTTCTTTGCTAATTGTAGTTTCAGTGTAGTAAGAGAGCATGTCTATAAAGTTGAGTATACAAAAACTGACATAGAAGTGTGCAGTGTGTAAAAAAGCATCTTGAGAGTGTCTTTGGGAGTGTAATTATAGAACTACCGTCCTCCTTCAAAGGGGTAATTGTTTTGAGATTTTCAATGCTTTCTTCAAATGTATCTCTTATTTTAATAAGAGCTTCCACCCTCTAGTAGACTAAGCTGGGCCTAGAACGTGCCCCTTAAGACCCGGGCTCCAATCCACCACTCCCTACTTGTTGTTGTTACACTTCTGGGTCATCATTTCTCGAGTTGGTGGCTTCCTTTGCACATACACACAGATGCATGGTGCTTGTAGACAGAACAGAGGTACTGATGTTCCCAGCTCTGTACCTTGATTGTTGGGCAGTCCGCTGCTGGTAGAAACTGGCTATTTGTCTTGTGTGATCTAAGAGCAGTGAATTCCAGTTCTCTTCTGAGCAGAAGTGCTAGCTTGGTTACTGCATAAAAGCTGGCATCATCTACCTCAGTGAGCCTATCATCCATACTTAAAGAACAGTACAAGCAGTTAATTGTAGCCTTAAAACGACCCCTACAAATCCTTGTGTTGCATGGGTGCCTTAGAAACTTATGCTACTCATTCCCTGCATGGTTGCTCTAGGTGTATAAATTCAAGGAGGCAGGATTTCAAGTCCATCACTCTTCAGAGCTTCTGTCAGCTATTTTAGGTAATTTTATGCTCAGAGTAACAGTTATTTCTGGGTCTGATGCTTCAGTTGCTGTGGGAAGATGTTAAGTAATGTAGATTTGTCTTCTGCTTTGAAGTGAATGTTTATCCCCCTTTCTCTGAACCTTTGTCCAAAGCATTTCCCTCTCACAGGGACTTCTATTCATATTGCAGAAGCTCATGGATGTTTGTGGTGATGCTAGTTAACCTGAAGCAGCTAAATATGTTTGGTGCCTATTTGCAATAATTCTCTTCTCTTTCTAGGATATCAACATCTGAGAAATGAATAAATTACGGCAAAGCTTTAGGAGAAAGAAAGATGTCTATGTGCCAGAGGCCAGTAGGCCTCATCAGTGGCAGACCGATGAAGAAGGTGTTCGTACTGGCAAGTGCAGCTTCCCTGTTAAGGTAAGAATTTCTGCCTTTCTTTTGGGTATCCATGAGGTACTTTTGCCATGAATTATTATTTGGGTTTTTTTGGCAAGCGAGAGCCAGAAGTATGCTTCATTACACATTGACCTATTTTACGGTCAGCCTTCATTGCAAAGGATGTGGCTTTTTTTTTAAAGCCAGATGAATCATCTTAAATGCCTTGGAAAGTCGTTGTCTGATGTATCCTACATTATTATTTAGTTGAAATAAATCATGTAGCTAGGCAGAGGAGTAATATAATTTGTCTTCATTTCTCTGGAAGAGCAGAAATGATACACCTCATGGATTGCATGGAAAAAGTACTAGATTCTATCAGTTAAAATGAAGTTAGGGTTAGGGTTTTATTTGTAGGATAAGCGGTGGCTTATACTTGAAAAGTATGACCCCTCCCTTTGGATAATTGAAAATGCTGTAAAGAAACACCCCAGTTTCCTTCCAGTGCTTGAGGTATGAGCACTTAAGGCTTTTGAATCTCTTCTGTTATTTTTTTGGTGTGTGTTACAGATTATTCATGTGTGTGAAATTGAAATTGCCTTTATCAATTCCTTGAACTCATTCCAAATTCTCAGTACTATAAGTAGATTTTTTCATTTATTGTCCTACCTTTTCCAAGAAATAAATATTTTTTAATGTTTATTTTATAGTATTTAATGTTACTGAGAAGAAGTAAGGAAGGAATTTAAGGTGTCTTGCTGCATCTGCTCAGCTTGTAATCAAAAGCTCTCTTCCTGATGGCATACTAATACTATTTCTACAGTAGGTTGTGAACAGATGACATTTATTTAAGCTGTTAATTGTTAGTTTTCCATACCTATGCACGAGGAAAACACTGTCTGTGGTTTTGACGCTTGAGAATCTTTTATGGCCTGTATAATAATTATGTACAGTTACTAAACAGGTGATGCTGCTAGATGGAACTCTTGAAGTTGGCTGTTAAATATTTTTGTAAAGCTATTAGCATGCGCAGGTGCTCCGTAAATGTGGAATAATTTTGATACTATGTTCATGTCCTATTTTATCTTGTATATAGTTGCTTGTGTGTGCTTTTAGTGTATTCTCTAGGATATACAATGTGCAACCTAACTTTCTAGTTTGTTATGGTTGCCTGCCTGCTCGTTTATCTCTGTCTTACTTTGGTTTTCTGCTAGAATGAAGGAATTGTAATCTAATACTAAAGAGAGATGGTATTTTGCCAGAGCTTTGAAATTGAGTAACTGCTTTGTGGAAGCTTGAACTTAGATTAGGCTTTTCAAAATGTTAATGCTGTATAAGAGGGAACAAAATTGTGAGCTTGAGGATCATCATTTTAATAGTCTCACAATAGACTATAGTCTTAGACATAAGTGCTAAAGATAAAATACTAAACTCTTAATATTTAGGCATTTAGTTTAACTCGAAGTATTTTCAGTCCTTGACTGAACATAAAGGATGTGAACCAGTTTAAAGGCTGACTTTTGTGTTGGTTTTCTTCTTTAAACTCCTGGTCGAGACTTGCACTTACAATGACAAATGCTTCCTGTATTTAAATGAGGCATTCATCTATTCTGGGCACATGCACCCACAGCTGAAAAAAGTTTTGGACCATTCAGTGGTGAAAAGGCATAGAGATGGATGAGTCGTTGCATCCTGTCCTCGGACTGGAACTTGTTTAGCCCTGTTTGCCTGCTTTGTATTAGAATTCACTGAGTTAATTGGGTCATTGGAAAACTACTCTGAAGTAAATACGTCTTTATTTGTGTTTCTTGATTCTGTCAGAATGTTTGACGCTTACATTTGACAATTTTGTATTAAGATGAAAGCTTAAAATCAGAACCATTGGACATTGAGGTGCTTTTGTTTATTCAGTTTGAATTATCTTCCAAACTTCTGAGACTTGAGATGGGCAGTCATGGAAAGTGGGAGATGCAAAGTGGGTGTTAGCTGGTGTTTTGTAGATACAGACAGGAAGTATGGCATTGTGAGTGAGCAAGATAAACCAGATGTAGAGTCAGAGGTTTAGTGGGTGGTACTGCATTTTGCTCACAAGAAGAATGGAACTTTGTGCTATTGAAGGAGAGTATCCTGTTACATAGTTCTTGGGTATTATTCAGAAGTGTATGTATTCCTGGAAAAGTGGGCTGTTGCCCCTGTCTTTAAATATCTGATGGAGTGTCTTTTCTTCCTGATGTTCCTCAATGGAGCAAAGTAAAATGAGATATCTTACTAAGAATAGTCAACTAACAGTAGTGCGTTCTGAAATATAGTGAAAAATACCTTTTTTTTTTTTTTTTTGTAAATCCCTATTTAGCATTCCAGCATGGTGCTGTACTTGCATGTAGCTTCTCAACCACAGTTTAATGTGTGTCTGTGGGGATTAATCCGTCCTTGTTCTTTATGTTCTGCCTTGCCTGCACTCCCCAAAAATCATCTGCCCTAGTTCTCAAAAGCTCAGAACTTGGCTGAGTAGCAAGATCAAAGTCTGACTTTTGAAGCAATGTCTAAGATTTTAGCTGGTGAAGACCCAAGAAGTGTTAACAAATATTTTGTAGGTGTCTTTAAGGTTTTTGCGTGAAAGGAAAATACAGAAAAGTTCTGGAATTGCAGCCATGGTCAGGGCTTCGTTTCTTATGACGCTTGCTAACTTATTTGGGTAGGAATTATTGTTTTTGAGGGAAGACTCGTGCAGGCAAACTGGAGAATGCTTGCTCTTAGTTTCTCTTCTAGA
Source organism: Pavo muticus (assembly GCA_016647715.1). NCBI lineage: Eukaryota > Metazoa > Chordata > Aves > Galliformes > Phasianidae > Pavo > Pavo muticus. Next base: position 648,732 of record JACDJE010000021.1, on the reverse strand, counting down.
AGAGAGCATGAAAGTTTGATGTGAGAACGATATATCGCTCTCTTAAAATAGCGTTAAGTTGGTGTGTTTAGCTTCTTGCCTTCAGGCACGTTTTTGGCCCAGACTTGGGGTGTTTGTGGAGTGCTAGCACAGATTTACCCTTTTTTAGATTTCAGAGAGCATGCGGAACCACTTGGAAAGTCACGTTGCAAATAGGATTTCTTCTTGCCTCCAGGCTCTGTTCTGTTAGTGTTGGACAGGACTCCAGTAGCTGTTCATTCACTGTGCTTTGAGGATGCTGTATTGCAAACAAGTTCAGTGTTACTAAGTTGTTTTACATTGGTACTGCTGTTAATTACAGTCTGCAAGTGTGGTAGTGGGTTTTGAGCAACTCCGATGCATCTGTTGTACAACTGCGTTTTGGTAGAGAAGGTGCTCTATGGAAAGTATTGGTAAAATTCCTGTGAGATTGTTGCCTTAAAACTCAGGGAGGTAGATTTGATGCGCAGTTTGTTCTCTTCAGCGCTGTGCTTATAAGTTTAGAGTTTATGGTAATCCTGGGATCATACTGTTGCTTTTAGGTACTGACACCTCGTTTTTACAATCTGTGTTTATCCACTGTTTTCAGAACGTCTGTGTTGCATGCAACAAGCTGCTGATAGTGTTTTCTCAGTTGTCCAAGTGTGTGTAGGATCTTACAGCTAGCCCTTGTCTGTATCTGGAACCTAACCACGCCTGAGGAGGTAATCTGACGCGTTCAAAACAGGGCCTTGGAACGGTTAGCGACCTGCCTGCTCTGCTCTTTCATCTGTCCTCTTTTGAATCAGCTGAAGTTGCATTGAGAAAAGTGCCTTTGTACTAGAATGTGAAATGGATGGTTTTCTGCACTCCACTGCATCAGCAGAGAGACAGGTGCATGTCTATCAACAAAGGTACAAAAGGATATTAGAGTTGTATTCAGACAAGGGTAGCTTGCAGACTTCTACTACCCCATTAGGCAGTAATTTTAAGGCTATCCGGACTCTTGTGGTGCAGAGACATGATACACTGCATCTTTTATAGGTGTACTCAGAGCCATCTCTTTATTAAGCGTGGAACTGTTAAAACTGCTGAGAAACCTGTACAGAAATGTATTTTCAGTGGTGACAGGCATCTTCCCCTGTCCTAGCAACTGGAAAAGTAACTACTTTGTTTCAGTAGTGAAGCATCNGGGGGGAGAAAACTGTGCCAGATAGATATAATGTATAAGGGATTTAGGTATCTACAACTAGTTGGAAGACTATTCTAACAGATCTTAATGCTGCTCTTATTGGTACTGTGATTTGTTTTTATGCAGCCTGCATAAATCATAATTGTCAAAAATGAAGTGCATTGACATACCGGTTTTGAAACTTGGGTTCTTGCTGCAGACAATACCTCACTGAGAGCATGCAGCTGTTCTATGCTTTAATGACTAAAATATTTGACACTAGGGCTGCTTTTGTCTGAAATGCCTTTTCAGATGTCCCTCTGGGTAAGTGGTTTTTGTCTGCACAGATAATCTGTAGAGTAACTGGCCTGTTAAATTTGTATCAGAAAAAATAGGTCACTTCGCTCTACTTAACAGAATTAAACATTTTCCAAGTTCTTGGTTGTTCTAACCAGCCAGACATGTTAGAACGTGTACAGCTGATTCCTCCTACCCCTGCTTCTGAAGGATGCAACAACTAGATACAGTTGTGGGTGATTGAATTAGTTTTATTCTCTCGCTTCCAAGTTTTTGGGGGTCTGTCTCTTTTGTCGTCTTTAATGTGTCTTAAATGTTGCCTATCACCTGCAAGTTTACCTGTGTATGTATTTCAGTCCATTTATTCCAAATGGAAGACTAAAGTTATCAGTGAAAGAAGTCCTTGGGGAGGATAACGTACCACATCTGTGATCCAGGGTTTGCTGCTGCATGTATGATATCATGTGAATTAGCCTTTCCGCTGAGTCTTGATTCTCTCTGGTAGTGTTGACAAATAAAAGCCATATGAATGCAGTTGTACAGTCATGTACAAGAACTAACATTTCAGATCAATGCTCTTCAACTGTTTCCTTTCTTTCTCTTGCTTTGATGGGAGGTGTTTGGAAGGCCATGTATTGCTTTGTGTGAGTATAAATTAATATATTAATTATAATTAAAAAAAAAAAATTAAGTGCAGGAAAGAGAGTAACTATCTCTGAACTTTGTAGGATATCACCACTGGGACCTGTGAGTGCCAGCTCGTGTCTCTGGCATCCCTGTGACCGAGCAGTGGCTTGTATAATTAGCATGTACATGCCCACCAGAGCAGGCCGCTGCCTGTCCCTTTGCTGCCTGCTCTCACGCCATTTGTAGTAGCCCACTTGTCCTCTTCAGTTTTGGAATTTACATATTGCACCTTATTGCTTAATGTCTGATATATAAATTGCTTTTTTTGGTGGTGGTTGTTTTTAGTTGGTTTACAAACATAATTTGCGTGCCATTCTGTTCTTTCAGATCGGAAAGACTGGTAGTCATCATAGGTGACGGCTGTTATTTTGTGTTACTAAATGTACTTCTAGTTGTTTGAAATCATAATAGCTGTGAAGGATTTTAGCAGTGTGTTGATGCTGAAGTGCCCTTAAGTTAGGCATGTGATATTTTTGACTGTGAAATCTTGAGGTGCTTGAGTAGTCCTTGGGAACTATGTTAAGCATTTTTGAGATGTTAAAGTGGCAAACCTGCTGCTTTCTGAAACGTTGCAGAGCCTTACACATGAAACACTACAAATCCCTACCTCTTAAGGAACGAATCAATGTTAGCAATGAGCAGTAACCATTCCTACAGAATGCTAACCCAGCAGCAAGCAAATGTAAAGTTTGAAATTCCTGCAGCATTTAAGATCACAGGAGGAAGACAACTAATTATGACAGAAGGTGGTTATAACAGAAGGTGTGTGGATAACAGATGGTTACTTTACATAAAGTCCTATGTAATTTTGTCATGATTAAGGGAGTATAATTCAATCCCTAATCCTTAAACTTCTTACATTTTAAAGAACCTTTTAATGTTGTCTGAATAGCTTGGAAACAAGTTTTAAATGAAGTTTCTTACTTAAAAAGCCCTCTTGTCTTTGACGAAGGTCAGATTGTTAAATTGTTTAATAAACTTCAAAGATATGAGCGTGCATGCTTTGAGCCATAAAAATGATTTAGATGCCCTTGTAGAGAAATTTATCTTTTAAATGTTATTTAGGTATTGGAAGTAAAAATAATAAAAAAAAAAAATTGTCATTACACTCTTTATTTTTTTCCTAAACTAGAAGGTTTCCAGTGTCATAAATGGAAACAGTTTTTTGCAGAACTGGAACGAAAGTTATGATGTGCACCTGTGCAGTGTTTATAAAACTATCATCAATACTCGATACTCTTTTTTTCTTTCTCCACATACGCAAAGGAATTGCACATCAGAGCAAGTAGCTGAAAACCTAAGTCTGACAGAGCATGCGTGAAGGTGTAAAGGAGTCGGGTGGAGTAGTGAGTGTAAGGTCACCAAGGGAAGTTAGGATAGACGTTCACAGTAACTCAGCAAATCAAACCCCCCCCCCACTTCTAACAGTATGGCAGCTAGAAGCTGTAAGATAGGTGGTGTTACCCTATTGATCTCCAGTTACAGAAATGATGTAATGGTACCGGGCTGACTTCTCTGGTGTAGATGTGGAAGTAGATCCTGCCTTGAGGCAAGTGGTGTCCTACATAACCTCCGAGTTCCTCCTCAGTCACATTTTAGGGATTTGTGAGACTATGAAGAGTAGAGCATTCACATATCCACATTGAAGTTTGTTACTTCATCTTCAGGAATCCAAAGTGGTTTTCTATTCCCTCAGTGTTGTTTCTCTTCACACTAGAAAATACAGTATGAGAATCAGTAAGTGAAATGCAGAGCATGACTCACAGATGGGTGTGATGTGTGGTCACACCAAGATGCTGTAACAGCGTGTGTTTGGGGAGAGGGTAACAAATCCATGAGACATCCTTCTATTCTGGTGATTTAGGGCAGTGGAAGAAGTTGGACCCTAAGGAAATGTGTAGCATCGTAATTAACCTGTAGTTTTGATTAAGGAGAATTTACTAAGTTTGTCTACTGATGATTAATTATAGAGTTTTTGTCTTTTTACTTCACCGGCTGTAAGCAAACATCTGTTTCAAACTAATAAATTAAAAAGCAGCAACATAAATTTGAATATGTAGATCTTAGAGGTCAATGGAAACGTAGCTTAGCCTCTAGGCACATCCAGGCTTCTTGGATTTAAGCTTGTGTCTAGTTACAAGACAGAGTTTCACCCTGAAGCTGTGGAGCTTTAATTCTTGAGCAATACCTTTTCTAGAAGCCTATCTGCACATTCAGGTTGCAAGTATTCAGTCTTAAAAATCAGGATATTATTTATAGCAGTAGAGCAGTATTTACGCGTAGAAAAATGGGAATGTCGCTGTGTCTAGGAAAAGTATCAGGGAAATGGTGGTTTCCTGCTCCCTGGCAGTTAGCTTGCTTGCATGGGACACCTCGGTCAAGATTTCTGGTAAGCTCTTTTCTTGTGTCTGTCTAGTTTAAAATGTAATCTGAAAAGCCTAATCTGTTACTGCAAATAGAACAGTCCAAGTGAACATCTGCTGATACAGAGAAAATTTCAGTAATTTGTGTATCTGCCTCTGTTTGGAAGAGAGACTGTAACAGCGTATTACTGTGTTCCAGTAACTGAAAATGATGGAAGGAGTTCTGGGGAAGGTCCTTCCTTAGGGCCAGCAGCTGTTGAGTCAATGCTGTTGAACTCCACTTCTTTAAAAACAGAGATGGCCAAGTGTTTGTGAAAGAAAACAGAGATAATTGTGGTAGTATTTCTTGTACTAGGACGCAAATGGTAGAGTGATTTCATTGCTGCCCAGCAATATTACTGCCATAAAACATCAGCCCATGGTGTTTTATTAGGAACACTTTCAAAAGTGTCTGTCTGGGGAAGGCAGCGGGGCAGTTTCACCAAACATACGAGGTGATAAGTTGCCGGATTTTAGATGAAATCAGAAAAGGCTTAAAATACTGAAAACGAATGAAGTTTTTCAGGTTCCACGTGCATTTTGCTGTGTGCCAGTTTGAGTTCTTCCTGTGTTGATTGCTTGGTAGTGTGTGACTGAAGAGTGATACTGAATGCCTCAGGAGGAGATGTTTCATCTGTGAAAACGAAGTTCATTGCCTTGAGGTGGAGGATTTTTTATTACCCACTGTACCATCATAAAATCTTTTTTTCTGAAAGTGCTAGAATAAGCAACACCTTTCTTTAAAAATGTTTGTTAAGGGGCTCCCCAACAGCTCTTGAAGGTATTCTGTTCGGAACTTCTATTTTGTGATAGTCTTTATGTGGACTCTGCCCTAAAGGATCTTTCACTTTCTGTAGAAGCTGTGTTAGCTGATTTCTGGTATAGTGATTAAATCTTTTACAGAACATCTTATGGCTGAGAACTGCTGATGTCGTGGCTATCACTAAGTGGTTGCTATGGAAATTAAGTAGGAACACATTCAATATTAATACTGCATTCCCGTTATTTGCACTTCCATGATGGAAATGCTCTTGCTTTCTCCAGGCATGTTAGGTAGCGTGACTCTTGTGATGAGGATATCTCTCTGCAGGTAGTCTTACTGTTCTGCAAAGTCTCCAGCCACCATGGTATACCTTATGCAGTTTTGTGCCACTGTTATTCTGCATCCAATCATTGCATTTCTTTGTGGCGCTGTGCCTTGATGGATTTGTAAGAGGCTTTATGTTGTGTGTGGCCTGTCTCTGCCCAGGCACTTTGCATTATGTTTCTTCTTCTTTAGTTTGAATGGGAAATTTCTTTTGAGATGTTGAAAAATTGTGTGTAGAAGCGTGGGTTGTATGTATCTGCTTTTTAAAGTGGTTTCTGTGCCGTCTCTTTGACGTGGCAGGACTTGGTTTGTTTTTTTGTTGAAGAGAAGCTAAACACCAGAGTTCTTAATCTAACAAGCAGCTGTATTTTTCTTGTTCTATTAAACGTTGAAATGCCATTCATAATATGCTTTGATAATAGCAAGTTGAGCTGATGCTTCAAACTTAAGGTTAGGTAGTGATATAACTCCAACGTAATGCTTCTCATTAAAAATGTAAGGCAGCTGGGAAGGCTTCAGTCCATAGCAGAGCTGGCTGCCAAGTATCCTGAAGAAATACTTGGGCCTTTGTTTACTACCGCTAAAGGTTGGATAAGTAGAAGTTTTGTAGCACTGCTTCAGTACAAAGGCAGGTAGATCTACATTTAGCCTGATGGGGGAGAAAGGATTTCAGAAATAAGACATGGAAAAGGGCTTGCTGCTTAAGGGAAATTTAAGTTGATGTAGCAAAAAGAGAAGACAGGAGTGTTCTCTTTGTGCAGCTGACAGTTATTTTTAATAGAAAGAAACTTAAATATGTTTGGACATAGAGGGAACTTGAACCTAAAAAAAATATATCAAAAAAGCTGTCCAAACAGTGTTCAGGAAGACTTCTGAAACTGCCCATATAATGTCCAAGGCCACAGTTCTTGATAGCTGTGAGTAGCTAGCTTCTGCAGTAGTCGTGCACTGGGAAGAATAAGTTTTTTGATGAAGGGCTTTAAGTGTAAAGTGTAAATGCAAACAAAGCACCTTTTGTACTCATCATAAAAGTAGCATTGTGTGGCAGCATAATTTCTTTTATAATTCGGAATTGATTGATGCTCAGTGAGGTCTGGGGATTGTACCCTTTTGCTGTGGGTAGATGCACTTGATATGTGCAATAATGTCCCCATTCATTGGAGTGGAAGCAGTATTGAAAACTGCAGCTAAACTTGCTGTCTCTAGCAATAGTGGCATGACTGATTGCTGAATGTTGGAGCATGTGACTTGAATAGAGGTTTGGCAACACACGGGGAAGCGGTTGTCTGGCTTGGGGTGTGACACGAGAGGCAATATTTACCCTGCTCTGTTTCTCCCTTTTCCAAGCAAAAGGCAGGTTGCCAAGTACAGGGGCTGAATGTTTTGGATCTTCAGCTGGGGGCATTTTGCCTACACTTGGGTAGAAGATGTGCCGATAGCTCTGGAAATTGAGAAGTAATACTTAATAGTAATGCAAGCTAGATGGCTCGTTCCACACATGTATCTTTGTTTACCCATCTTCTCCAGACCTCAGCCTTGTTCCCGTTCATACTATCCTTTTCTTTCAGTTGACAAACTTTCTTGGGCTCCTAAAACCAGAGTTTTCTCATGTTAGATTTGCAATATTTCTGCGTCCCTGGAACTTCCAGCATAGACGTGGCAGAACTGCAGATTTGTCCCTGATGGGTGTGGATACAAATGTGTGCTTCTGGACACGTAGTGAATGCATCTTCAATTGTTACTGCTCGTGTAGTTTTAGGATGAAATTAGGATTAGTTAGTGTTATGGAGAAACGAACGTCTTGTGCGAGTGTTCAGAAAGTTCAGCTAATGGAAAATACAGTCATTGTTTTGGCAACTCTGGTATTCAGTTTTAGCCACACGGAGCTCACTTTGGAAAGCTGTAAGATGTTGGATCTTCCTTATTTACCATCTAGCTTCTATGTAGTGTATTTTTCAAACTGTTCTGTGGCTGTTTGGGGTGGGTTAAGTGAAATTCTTTCAGAATTGTTCCATCCAGAGTTACTCTAATTTAAAAATGTCACGGAGTGAGACTTAATGTTAAAGCCCTCTATCATTTAAGGTCTTTTAAGTCTCAGCTGTTTAATGATAAGAATGTTGGTATGTTGACAGCCTTTTCCAAGCATCTTGCCTTGTGTTGAAAACCTTCACCTTAAACCAAAATAACAACATGCCTTTCAATTTGCTGTTAAATCTTTAAACAGTCTTTCTGAGTGTGTCCATTAAGCTGAATCTCCTATGTTATTCTGGTAGAGCACTTCAGTACGGAACGAAATCTTTTTTTGTTGAGCTGATCAAGCTTGGTATCCTAATTATTGAAACCCATACTGGGAGAATGTTCTGTGGTAGTACGGGACATCTCCATAGACAATTAAATCTCAGTTTACTGCTGCATCATGCCACAAATATTGATTCTGATGTTTTAAGACCCTTTCTTTCCTCTCTAGCTACTCCAATATGAATAGCGACTTGCAAGCAGTCTTACAATGTCATGTAAATCAGGGTAAATTTCTTTTAAGTTTTGTAATAAGAAGTAGAAGTCAGAGAGCTTTTATCTAATAGTTTCCATGGCCTTCTTCAAGAATTAAGTACTTTGAGTAAGGATATGAATGTTTCTGAGAGAACATTTCCTTCCCCTATCAAAAAGAACCATGATTGGGAAAGGTAGGGGGGGAAATGGAAAGCACAAGGAACTTCTATTTTTCCATTATATAAAACGCAAGTATCCAGCTTCCTGACACACTGCACTCTGATGTATTTTTTGAATTGCTTCCTCTGTGGCCTGATGTTATTTTGGGTCACGTTGTTAATTAAAAAACTTTGCAACTTGCGATTTCAGTTTGGTACAGTTTTAAGCAGCCTGCGATAGTAAATATGCAGAAAATGTGTAGTTTTCAAAGCTGTTATGCTTCTTACCTTCCTATTCTTGTTCCTACAGTACCTGGGACATGTCGAGGTGGATGAATCCAGAGGAATGCATATCTGTGAAGATGCTGTGAAGAGACTGAAATCTGTATGTATGCTTGTTTCATGAAAAAGCTGGCTTTGGGGTTGTGAGCGTTACTCTAAAGGTCCGTTCGGCAGCAGTGCTCCAGCTGAAGCCTGAACTTTTGACCCACTTCAGGAGAACAATTGGCTGGTGTGAGAGCACTGCTGTGGTTAGGGGGACGTGCTAATCTGATGAGAGGGAGAGAGTTACAACTGTTCTTTCTACTGGCAGAAACTATTTGCAAAACAAATGTGTAAAAATCCTCTGTGACCTTTCAGACTAAGTTGGTACCCATATGGGCTTCAACCATTGTTTTTTAACAGGTCTTTCTCCCTCTCTCTCTTTCTCTCTCTCTCCCTCTCTCTCTCCCTCTCCCTTTGTTGCCTGCCACTTCAATAGTGACTTAATTCACCTCTATTATACAAAATATTATTTGATTTAGGCTGCTTTTTTTTCTAATGCACTGCAACATTGTAGTCATGCATGAAATAATCTGGCTTGCATCCGCTCGAAGTGGCCTGCCTGAAGGCTGCCTAATTCTGGTATGTCATGAAGTGGGCTGCTCTTAGTTTGGCTTCTGTGAACGTTTGCTCTTGTAAATGGCACTCGTTCAAAGCTCTTGGTATTCCTACAGCTCATTTCAAGGTCTTGTCATCTCTTCCCTGTAGAAAGTCAGTGATCAGTCTGTTAAGAATCTGAGGCTAGAACAGAACTGAAGAGTAGGAAGAGAGGATGTTAGAATTTGAAGTCTGATTGAAGATGGAGAACTGCTGTCCTTTTCATCACTTCTCTTGTGTCCTAGCTATATACAGTCTTCAGTAATGCCTTTACCAGAAGAAATTCTTCTATCCTTCTAGCTCAGCCAAAATTACTGGAAGTAAATCAAACACTTCTACTGTATCTTTGCTAACTTAAGATATCTTTGACTGGATATGATTTTTTTCTCCTCACCAAATGTGAGAACTCAAATGTCTTCTGAATAAACCTGTTCTTCCTAGCACCCAACAGAAGACTATAGGTTATCTTCCTTCTGTTGTGCTGTAAAGCTTCTGAATTGCTTTACTGCTCTGATTAAAATCAAGTCTTTTCATTCTTTTCTCTCTCAGCAGTGTCTAGCAACCTGTTCAAGCCGCATCCCATCTGTTCCCATTCAGTCCAGCAGTGATTGGTGACTGATTTTTATTAAAAAGGACCACACAGAACGTAAATTAGTTTTTGTTCTATGGATTTAGTTCATGTAGCTAAAAATGCAAGTACTGACCACATAATGAATTGCATCCATTTTTGTCCTGTTCTAGTTTTCATTCTGTCGGGATACTTTCTGTTAGTATGCCAAATAATGTTCCAGTATCTCCTTTTTGCAGCTTCTCTCATCGTCTTCTCTGGGGAGCTGTGCTGTGAAGTATTTGCTCTCTAGGTTTCTTATAAACTTTCAGTCTACAAGCCAATTAAGTGTAGCTAAGCTTATAAATAATGAGACACAGTAAAAACGTAGCACCCAATTTCCTCTGGAATCCAGATAATGCTAGGATTGTGATTCTTGATCATCTGAATTATTGATTCAAATGTAAGGCATCTAACTTTTACACCATATTCCCTAGAAGTAAGTAATTTAATTTCTCTGTTCTGTGCTCTATGATTATTCTAAATTCTGAACGGCATCAGCGTATTGCCCATTCTCATAAATGCAATGTTTTCATTCAGATAATTTTTATTTCTTCTGTTGTTTGAAGGTTTTCATGTTTATGTGCAGGTAGGACACAGGTGCGTGTCTTAGGATTTCTGCTTGCATTGTCTCGTTTGTCAGTGCTGGAAATGGAGAAGTGGATGTGGAATTCTCATTGGGCCCCAAGAGGAATATTCAGATTACTGAAACTGCTTTGTGCACTTGAGCTGTTAGACTCCATCAGATCCAAGCTTCATCTGAAGCTGCTCATTGCACTTCAAATTATGCCACCATTCTCAGATCCCCACCCCGCGTGTGCGGGTTTTAAACCAGGAGCATTTCTTTAGGATTCTTCCATTGCTGAAAGCTCTTTTCTATACAACATATTCTCTTAACAAGGAAAAGCCATACCACTCGATGTTGTTTCAGCATGAGGGAATGTGATAAGAAACCAACTTGCTCCTTTGGTAGTCTGTTCCTTTTACAGTGCTTGGTTATTTGGATGGTCTTTCTTTTGGTCTTGGAAGAACTTCGAGTTTGAGGTGCAGTGCTCAAACAGAAAGACCAGCTTTACAAAACTTGAACTTCATTTTTCATATAGTTAAACTACATACAAGTGTATGTGGCCTATTTTAATCGTAGTTTTCTTTGCAGGTATTGTATGGTTCTTAAGAATCCAGTCCATGAGTAATAGTTCAGTTCTCTTAGAGGCAGAATTGTTGACATACTTGTAACTTCTAAAAATAAGTTCTCTCTGTCTTTACTTATTTCAATAGATACGTTTTCCTCTTAATTCTCATTCTCCAACAGTTGGCTATTTATTTGGGGAACTGAAATATGTTCTTTTTTTTTAGGGTTGACTATTGGACTTTAAAACCTTTTAAGATTTGTCAAGAAAAATACAAAACTTGATCTTCATTTTAGGAATATCTTAATTTCTGCTTTAGAAAGAAAAGATGCAGTCAAATTCTTTTACCTCTTTATTGTGGGGAAATATCCTTCCAGGTCCTTTATTATCTGCTGGTGTAATATGCCACAATCACTTTTGAGCACATCTTGCAGCACTTAAACCAGATGACGGTAGACCTTTTGTTCAGGGATTGTTTGACAGCTGAGTAAAAGAAGCCATTTTTAGCTAGAGAGCCATTTCCAGGCTCTGGAACCTGCATACCAATCCAGACAACACTATAATGTGCAGGTTACAGTTTTTCTTGTGATGAAATGAAGAGAAACTGATGTCCTTATTTTCTGTCTGATGATATGGCACAGCAGTTTCATTGATAGATGAGAAACCTGTGCATTCAGGTATCACTATCTGTTATTCAAGTGTTACCAAAGGAGCGTTCACTTTTCCCTTAGCAGGGATATATTACTAACTTTGGATCCTCAGATTTGGATACAAAGCATTGAAAGGTTTCTCCAAAACCATTTCCATGAGTTAGCATTATTTAGTGCAGTCTGGAAAACAGCTTTCTGAGGACCCTGTAAGGTAGCTTTGTAACCGTATTTAACTCAGGTGTGGGGAAATGGTATAAAGACAAGATTATACTCTCGTATCATGTTTTGATTTTTAAATCAGCTTCAGTGTGTAGTATTGGTTTCTAACTTGCCACTTCTTGTTTTAAATGATGCATTTGTTTTAATATATGTTCTTGTTTTAGCAGGTAAAGAGACATAATTTAATATTTTAAAACATGCATTAGTTATCTCTAAACTACATTAACTTAGTGTTGTTTAAAATCCATTTTGCATGATGCCTTTCCATTAACACTTCTAGCTTATTAAAAACCATAGATCTTGTTTAACAAGCATTTTGCTGAGAGCAAAATTAACCATCACCTAAAAATGAGGTAGCTTCTGGTGAATCTTTTTTAGCTTTGCTATCTTTAAAAGGCTGTTATTTAGTGTAATGCAACAGTCATCGCTCAACTTGGCAGCAGCATCCAGCCCCTTCTCATTATGTGCACAACGCTGTGATTAATCCATTAGTTCCCCTCCGAGTGTTCAGCATATCTTGTCCAAATACATGACCGTTCTTGCTGCTAAAAGCTATTAAGCCTTTCAGCTGTCTGCACGTAGAGATGTTCTTATATAGTGCCCGGGTTGACGTAAATATCTTATAGATACTTGCTGAAAAGCTCTGTGGAAGGACATCAGGCAGAGAGAAGCACTCAGCAGCAAAAGTCAGGAAATGCAGAGTCAAGATTGACACTCCCTTCTTAGCTTTGTTTCCTGGCTTTTGTTGGTTTGCGTCAGAACATAGCTTTGTTTTAAATATAACCTTGTATATCAGTCAATTCTGGAGGCACTGCCTCAGGATATTTGTAATAATATTTTTGATATAGCGTTGTTATTAACTTGGTGGTAATTTGGGGTCAGTGGCTGTCAGAAACCGTTACTTAGCCTCATGTGGATTCTCCACAATCTCCCTGTTACTGCTGTACCAGTTTACTTGCAAGTTAAATCATCTGGAAAGATAGCGAGAGCAGGGATATGCTACAGAGCCAGCTTCCTTCAGGTACCGAGCAGCGTGTAGCTGTGCATGCAGGGCATCAGGGCCCAGGGAATATCCTCACATCGGATCAGGCAGATCTTGCAGTTTTCTTTTCACAATCTGGTAACAAAACAAAGTTAGTACAAATGGCATGCAGATATGCTTTAAATTGTGTTCTGCTTTTGTGGTAATGTGAATTGGGCAATCAGTATAATCGCTTCCAAGCTGAAGACGTTCAGGAACTTGTAGTTCAGCTTTTTGTGCCTCTGCCTTGGTCTAACTTCTCCCTCTCGGAGGTGACTTTAAAGGGGTTATTGTTCAATCTGTTAATCCGGAGTTGTAGAATGAATATTTAGTAGTTGTGTACTGTGGAAGAGGAAGAGATCTCAGTTGTGGTTTAGTTTAGGTCAGAGGAAATTCCTTACTGGCTAAAGAAGGTAGTATAAGATGCAAAGTAAGAGTAGCACATAAACCAAAACAGTAAATAAATAGAATAAAATGAAGCACAAAAAATGTTTTTCAGCTTTTAATCCTGCATTAGGCCAGGCACCGTATGTTCTCCAGCGTATGGAGCACTTGCTTTGGGAAAAAACGGTCAATACAGAGCAAATTGGACTATAACTCTGAAGTTAGAACTTTGCATTTCATGCCCATACAGTATTTTAATTGTTCGACCACCACATCTGCTGCCAAGTTTGGTTTATAACCTAACTAGAGGGAACTAAACAAGGGAGAGTGACAATGAAGTAACCACTTTGCATGAAATTGGGGCCAAGGTTCTCTTCTTTCCACCAATTTCAGGGCAGTAGCTTATTAGAATTGTGTGTGCCCTCTGATCTGCATTTTCATGGGATTATTTTCACATTTGCCTGTCGCACCTTCTCGTGGATAACTCTAAAAACCCCTTCCTTTCCCTCCAAACCCTATTCTTGTGTGTGCTTGTTGGTTTGAAACCCTGGGACATTTTAGCTACCTTCAGTAATAGCGCTCGACTTGTCCCCCCTGTTCCTCCAGGAAAGGAAGTTCTTCAAAGGCTTCTTTGGAAAAGTAAGTTTAATGCCTCATTTGTGCTTGCACTATAAGGAGTTACATCCCTGGTATAGCACTGCTGTAAAATCAGGGTGTTGAGAATCCCTTAATCTATTTCAGAATATTTACTTCTAAAATCTGTTTCTTCCCAGACTTGGAAATATATTGATCGAAAAAAGAATATGGTTAAAAAAGTGACCTGAAACAGAAACTGAACTCCACTGTTCTGAAATGATTTGGTCTTCGTGGAAAAAAATGTGACTTTTTTTTTCCTTTAAATCCCTTAAACTTGTGCCAGACTACATTACCTAGGCAAACACCTATGGAACACTTGGGGTCTGTGCTTTGTAAGCACTGCTGGATTGTTGGCCGCCTAGCACCACGAGCTTGCCCAACTGTTAGTGAGGGGAGAAAGCATCGAGCCTACACGTACCTTCTCCTAAACCTTTCTTTTTTGAGCACAGTCCAAATTCAAGGGTACATGAAGATGAGGCCAGGTATTTACCTGCTATTTGTTTTTCTAATTGCAATTCTGTCGTACAGGAGAAGGCTTTTCTGCTCACTGTTGCTCTTGTTTTCCTGAGGACAGAGTTGCAAAAGGAAGCAATTGTTTGTCCTTACTAAGAATGTGCTGTACTGGAGACTGGATTGGGGTGGTTTGTTGTTGTTTTTTTTTTGAATTCCTGCTGTCTACATCTCTGTAAGACAGTGTTGGTCAACCTCTAAAAAAAACTCTTTTGCCTCCCACCTGTTGACTGCTTCTGCATTTAAAATTCTTGTAAAACACTTCCTATGGAATAAATTTAAGATGCTGCTTTTCAGGGATCTTATTACATGCTGAATCTTGGTTTAAATAGAAGCTAACAAGTTTGTACTTGCATTGCAAAATCTTTCAGAGCAGATGATTTTCTAGTCACACATTTGTCTTGGCTTTACTTAAGGAGTAAATAAAGCTTTTTCAGCTGCACCTGTGTCACTTCACACTCACATTGTAGTGCATGTCGTAGAGGAGCAGCTATTTCCCCAGTTCACCTTTCTTCCTGTGATGTGGGAAAGCTCACCAGTGAAGTGAATGTAGTAATAGTGAAGAAAGAAGCTCTTTTTTTAGGGTCAAAATGCTATATGTAGGGGATCTGCCAGGTTAATCAAATCATTCCTATGTGTAAATGAATTAAAGGCAGAATCTTCAAAGGTTGGAGTGAAACATGCTATTTGCTGTGCAATACTCTTTGTTGGAACTTGTTTAAAACCAACATGAAAGACCCACCTCAACCTGATATGTTAGTTTTCTTTTTCCTTATTGGCATTCATCTATGCCTGTAGTAGGTGCACTCCGGCAGAATGAGGCACATTTGGAGTGTTTCTACACTAGTGTGTGCAGCATGAGGAACAATCAAGAGAAGCTAGAAGCCTTCGGTCAGTCCCAGAGCCACAACACCATTGGCATAAGCAAAATCTGTTGGGAAGGGTCCTGAGATAGTGCATCACAACGAAGAGTTCTAGGCCCTTCAGCAGGGATAGGCAGGGCAGGGGGAGTGGGGAGCTGTGCGTGAGGGAGGGGCCAGGCTGTACAGAGCTCACAGCTGACAGTGACAAAGTTGGGAGCCTCTGGGTAAGGATGAGAAGGGACAAGCAAAGAAAGCGAGTGTTGTGGTGGGAGTTACTGTAGGCCATCTGGCCAAGATGATTACACCGATGATTTGTCCTTTGAGAAGCTATGAGATACCTCTAGATAAGCCACCCTTCTCCTTATGGATGACTTCAACTCACCAGATGTTAATTAGAGATATCACACAGCAGATACAAACAGGCCAGGCAATTCCTGAAATACCTTGATAACTTCTTAGTACGGGTATAAGAGAGCCGATCAGGAATACTTGTTGCTTGTAGACAGAGATGTTCTCACTGGTGAAATGGTGATTGGTGGTCATCTTGGCCATAGTGACTATGAAGTGCTGGAGTTTAAAAATACTTTGTGGTAAGGGTGAAATTTCAAGCTGTTCTGAGAGCTAGTTAGTTAGATCCCATGGAAACTGCTTTTGAAGGCATTAAGGTCCATCACAGCTGGTCGCTTTTTAAACGCAGCCTCTTTAAGAGCACAGGAACAGGCAGTTCAAAAATATCAGAAGACATGCAGATGAAGCAGAAGGTCAGTTTGAATCAGTAGAGATCTTCTAAAGCTTAGGTGGGGAAAAAGCATGTGGCTACTAGAAGCGAGGTCTGGTGACATGGGAGGACTACAGAGATGCTGTTCACTATTGTAGGGAGAAAATTTATGTGGTCAAAGCTCAATTACAGTTGAAAGTGGACAGCACTGTGGGAGACAATAAAAAGGGCTTTTTAAAATATGTTAACAGCAAAAGGAGGACCAGAGATAACATTGATCTGTTACTTGATAAGGATCGTCACCATACAGTCAAAGCAGGATGCTTAATGCCTTTGCCTTTGTCCTCAACACTGATGATGGACTCTGGGACACCTGGAACCTTGAGTTGGAGAACTGTGACTGGTAACAACAAACTCCTGGCCAAATGCCATACTTGTGTAGGATTTGCTGCTCCAACTGGATGCAGATAAGTCCATGGGGCCTGATGGGATGCATCCCCCAGTACTGAAAGAGCTGGCTGAAGCCAACATGAGAAGTCTCAATTATTTTTCAATGGTCTTGGGAATCTGGAGAGCTCCAAGTCAACTGGAGGCTGACAAACAGTTGTCCCAGGTTTCCAAAGGTGCAAGAAAGAAGACCCTGGAAATTACAGGCCTGTCAGTCTCACTCGAGTGCCTGGCAAAATGTTGGAGATTATTATTTGGGGAGTTACTGAAAAACACCTCGAGGACAGTGCAGTCATTGGTCACCGCTAATACGAATTCATGAAGGGGAAGCTCTGTTTAATGAACTCTAATCTCCTTTTTATGACATCATTGCCCACTCAGTTGACCAAAGGAAGCTAGTTGATGTCATTTTTCTGGATTTCAGCAGAGCTTCTTGTTTCTCACAGTATCATTCTGGACAAAATGTCCAACATACAACTAGACAAAACATAATGCGATGGGTGAACTGTTGACTGACAGGTTGGATTCAGAGGGTTGTAGGAAATAGAGTTGCATCAGACTGTCAGCCAGTCAGTTGTGGAGATCCTCAGGGCTCCATTTTAGGACTAATTCTCTTTAATGTTCTTGCCAGTGACTTTGGATATAGGATTTGAAGGTATACTGAGAAGGCTTGCAGATACCACTAAACTGGGGGGAGCTGGTGACTCCTTCAAGGGCGGAGAGATCTTGACAAATTAGAGGACTGAGCAGTCACCAACCTTATAAAGTACAAGAGCAAGTGCTGGATTCTGCACCTGGGATGAGGCAACCCTGGCTATGTGTAGAAGTTAGAAGACTAGAGGCTGAAGAGTGGCACTTCGGAAAGGATTCTGAGGGTTCTGGCTGATGGCAAGTTGAATGTGAGTCAGTAGCATACCCTGGCAGCCAAAGATGCTGAAGGGTCTAGAGGGAAAGCTGTATGAGAGGTAGCTGATATCCTTTGGTTTGCTCAGAACAGAAGAGCTGAGGGGAGCCCTCGTGGCAGCCTACAGCTCCTTGAAGGGAGTGGAAGGGCAGCGCTGAGCTCTGCTGTCTGGTGACAGTGACAGGGCCTGAGGGAATGGCATGGAGCTGTGTCAGGGGAGGGGCAGCTGGGGGTTAGGGAAAGGTTCTGCACTAGAGGATGGTCGAGCATGGAACAGGATCCCGAGGGCGGTGGGCATGGCCCCAAGCTGCTGCAGTTCAAGGAGTGTTTGGACAGCACTCTCAGAAACATGGTTTGAATTTTGGTTGGTCCTGTGTGGAGCCAGGAGTTGGATTCAGTGACCCTTGTGGTTTCCTTTGAACTCAAGATATTCTAAGATTCCATGATGTACCAGCTACCCCATTATATTTGCATTGTTTTTTAATGAACTCCGATACTTTGTTTCAGCCTTGTAGATTTGCTTTCCTTTTTATTAATAACATTTTGCTGAAAAAAGACCTGCTTCTGCTTCAGCCAGCAAAGTTACATTAGTTAGCATTGAGAGTACTGAAATCCATAGTGTTTAGATGTCCCTGCAACGTCTATAATTGATCCCTGGATATCTTGTTTTGGGGTAATGTAATATTCCAAACCAGAGTTGTTTTAATTTGCTACTTGTTTTCACTAAGTCTATCTAGACAGGTTTGCTTCTTTCCCTGTCCATTTTTTTTCCTCCCCTAGAAAGGTAAATCTGACTTATTTGTGTCAGGGTACGTTCTAGTGCTTAGTCACGGCCTGACATTGAAAATACTTTGTTTTCAACTTCAAGTAAAAATGAGATGTCTGTTGCTAGCTCTGGGTTAGGCTTTTGCTGTTTTATTTTGTTTACAGAATGTAACTGAATCAACTGCCTTTTTGGGCAGCTCTTCATATTTTAAAACTAAGCCTTTTGTGTGTTAATGAATAGTAGTACAGATCTTTCTCATCTTTTGCTTCTATCAAATACGTGTATTTCTCGGCATGCAATGTTTTGTACAGGAATTGAGAAGAAATTTGTTCTTGTTCAGGCTCCAGATACATCTTACAGTTGTTTTTAAGGCCCTGGAAAGAATAAAATAGGTAGATACAGATCTGTAATCAGCTGAAAGACTAGAAACAATTCAGAAGTATTTAAAAATACATTATTATGCAACGTTCATTCTGTTTGGTTATCTTTAAACCTTTACTTTCCGCCTTACGGTACAGTTGCTCCCTAATTCCACGTTGCCATCACTTCTAATGGCACAGTCAGCAGGATCGGCACAGTCAGCAGGATCGGCACTGTTGCTGAGGAGAGATGTATTTCAGCTTTAATCAACTTCATTTTCTTTTCTGTGGTGCCTGTGTTGAGGGCATCTGCTTGTCTGAGAGGTTTCCCGTGTGCTTTGTTTTCAGCCTTGCCTTCTGTTCTCCAGGGTGCCTCACCTGCCCTCCAGGAGGCTTCTGAGGACTCTGAAATAAGTTAAGAGAACAAGTCTTGTGCGGGAGCAGATTACCAGCCTCCTAGAAAGTGCTAAGAAGTGAGCTTTCTGTCATGGCTGATTCACACTGACAAATTGGGCTCCTGGGAGTCGGTGCCATGAGTGGCTCCCTTCCAGCAGTGTCGTCATCCAAGAACTCTTGAATGTGAAGGCAAGCTACTGATACAGAAGTGTGGAGGAGTCCCTGAGTAATAGAATTTAAGACCACGCTATTGCAATGGATGCCATCAATTTGCTTTAAACGTTTTTGCTTGAAGTCACATCTGTCTGTCAGACACTGTTATCTTGCATCGGAGATCACTTTGCATGCAGTAATTTTACTGTCCGCTGTATGTCAGGAGTGAAAACGGATTCTGCTTTCTAATCACAATATACTTGGCAATACCCAACCCATAGTAGAGTAGTGTGTTGATTTGTGTAGCTGGTATGAACTTACTTGGTGAAATTATGCCTGTCATTGGGATAGACAAAATTAGGATTCAGGAGATAAAAGAATTGTGTGCTCCCCAATGGTAGTAGCCATGAGTTTGGGATACAGACTGTAAGAACTTATTTGTTCTAAGCATTGTATCCACAGTAAATCTAGAAGTAAGGGCTGGGGGGTAACTATGTTTTGTTTTTCTCTTAGAGTAGCAAGCCTGTATTAGCTTCCTCGAGTGAAATAA
The DNA here is from genome assembly GCA_016647715.1 of Pavo muticus. Lineage (NCBI taxonomy): Eukaryota > Metazoa > Chordata > Aves > Galliformes > Phasianidae > Pavo > Pavo muticus. The sequence continues at coordinate 629,212 of JACDJE010000021.1, read as the reverse complement.
CCTTACTTGTCCAGTGTGATATTCAGCCCTTCAGCCTTCTATTTTTGTTCTGAGAAACGTGAGGTTCTGTGGTTTGTCTACTTGTAAGTCTTTGTTTAGGAAAATAGCAGATGAGGACCAGCTCTGCTGCACTTCAGCACTGCTTTACAAAGTACCAACCTGAGTTAAACCCACGTGGATTAATACAAATTTTAGGAACCGTTCAGCATTTGACTCTACAGAAACAAGGTGGTTGTGGTTTGCTGGAAAAAGAAACATCCTAGATTCTATAATGATAGTCTAAAGCAAGCAGTTACCCACAGGCGTTGTCTTCTCTTGATTTTCCTTATTTGCTTGAAGTGAAGGCTTTAAGACTGCTAGTGGCTTTTAAGAAATTGGCACTCCTTCAAAATGTTTGAGACAAATCTCTGCAAGCCATCTCTTGTTGGGATTGATAGGGATTTTTAGGCCATGAAAGCTAAGTGGGCATTGAGAATTTAGACTGTATTTTGTGTGCGTTCATATTTACTTTGTTTTAAGACCAAAAACTAGAGGTAGCTTTTAAATGCTGCAGTATTTTTTAATGCGTATGACAGTAACTTTGAGTCCATCTTCCTTTGTGAAGAGTGCTTTTTCCATTAGGCATTCCAGGATCTGAAAGTTTTACTTCAGTCCCTCTGGGATATTGAGCAGGCTGGATGGACTTCTACAAACTTGTTTCCAGCAGCACTTCAGTGGCTGGCTTTCATACTGCGCTTATTTTTGTTCTTGTCTCCTTTACTGGCTGTTCTGTACAAGCCAGTGCTGTTCTCTGGTCTCACCAAGCGTTCTGAGAGCGCTCTGGTTGTCATCTCTGCTTCAGAAATTGGGACAGATAGTTCCTCCCCCAAAAACAAGTCCTGCCAGGCTGGTTTTCTTCACGCTTTCTGACTTCTCTGAGAGTGAAAGCGATGTGATACAGCAGGTGGCTTATCAGTCCGAGATAAAAAATACACTTCATCCTCACAATGTTAAAATCAGAGTTGCTAATTTGGAACATGCAGTAGCTTATGCCAGAATGTGTCCTTGCTCAGATACTTGCCATATGAATATAAATTATATACATCTGTACTGAGTTATTAAAAATGAAATGCAATCCTTGCACAAAGCCATGAGCTGATGCACCCCGCCCCGCTCCCCCTCCCATCTTTTGTTGTTTTTGTTGTTCTGTTCCTGCAGTGGTCTGTGGCAGCTGCCTACAGCAGCCACAAAGTGTGTAAACCCAGTGCTTCTGGAAAGGTGTGGGGAGAGTAGTTTCTGAGACGGCTCAAAGGTAAAAGAATAGAGTACAGGACTTGTGCTTCTAAGTAACGCATTAAAAATATTGTTTGGGGTTGTTTTGTGGTAGTACTCTTAACATTTTGGTGACATTGCACCTATTTTCTGTTTGATTGGTTTTATTTCAGAAGAATATCGTCTTGTGTGTATACTGTTTTCTGCAGCCCTCCTTTAAAAAGTAAGCAGCTTAGAAAGAACCTGCAGTTGACATGGCTCCCAGAGCCTTCCCGTGTTTCCCACTTCTGCTCACCCTCAGCTCGTGGCAGCTGAAAGGCCCCACAGTCACATCTTGGAGGAAAGCCAGGGCGCTGCCCTGCTGCTGCACTCTGCTGCACAGTGCTTGTCAAGCTCCAGTCGAATGGTTAATATATCACGCTCTTCTGCCTCTCTTCCAACGTGTGACATTCCGCTCTTAGCAAATCTGTAGAATGTGTTTAGATGGTCGATCTTAGCGTTAAGCCCGTAACACCGTAACCGATGTCTTCTGGGTGCTTTTAACACTGGTTTAAGGTGATGCCATGATTCTGCCACGTGACTATTGGGGCTGAGGGCGGGGGTGGGTGGTGGAAATACCAGGTAAGAATTTTCCTGCATTTAAACTTGTGCTCAAGAAGCTACCTGGGGTGTAACTCCTTATGAATTAGTGTTATCTGACTCTTTGGTGGAATTCTTCACCCACTTGGTCAGTCTTGAATTCTTTACTGTACATGGATGTACACCCTACTTATGACTCCACCTGTTCCTTGCCCGCTCCCCGTGCCCATGATATGCTCTCTCTGGAATACTGGCTTTGGCTTGGTTCTCTGAGTGTTTTGCAACTTGGATTGATTTATCTGGCTTTGGGCACCTTACTGAACGTGGACTTCATCTACACTTCATGTTGTGATTCTTGGAAAGGGGGAACGGGTGCAGCCTGACGCTGTTAACAGAAAGCTGTTTTTTTTCCTATTTTTTTCTTTTCTGAAAGACTGGGAAGAAGGCGGTTAAAGCGGTCCTGTGGGTATCGGCGGATGGACTCCGCGTTGTAGATGAGAAAACCAAGGTTAGATTTCTCTTGACAAAAGTTCAAAGTTTCTCTATAATAACACGCATGCCGTAACTTTAACTAGACTTGAATCTCTATCTCAGTATAACTGTTGGTATTTGAAAGAAAGATTTAAGCATCTAGTTGGCTTAATCATTTCTTCCTTGGAAAACGTATGTATGCTTATTATTTTCCTTTATTAATGCCACAGTACTCGATAAAATGAGGCAGGTAGCACGAGCTTGGAGCTGTCTTTGTTGCATTTGCCAGAAGAGCCATCTTTTCCCAACAAGTTCTGTTGATGTTGAACTCGCAGTGTCCCTTGACTTTTGTCCTGTATGACTGCAGAGGGATGCGAGAGTAATACATGAGAAAACCGACGTTAATCAGTATAATTTCCAGTGCGTCCAAATCCCGGAATAGGTCTGAATGAACAAAAACTGGCTTCCAAAAACACGATGAAGGGAATAAATGAAATAAGGTCATTTCCCTTAAACATCGTAAACTTCCTTCAATGGGTATCAAATTCTGTAACTTGTAATTGGAAGCCGTTGGTCTCAAATGGAAGGCAGGTGTGTATTCATGGCTTCTTTCCGGGTTGTTTTACAATGTTTTATTGTGAAACAGCACAGTGCGTAGGTAAAAGCAAACAATTTGTGTGTTCAGCTGGATGTAGGTAATTAGGAATGAGAGCTTAATGCTTATCTCTGTAACGTTGCTAGCGTTTTAGAAGATGCCACAGCTAGTGGAACAGTTTTTACTTGTAATCAGTATAAAATGAATTCATTTTATATTCATGTGACTTAATGCTTATCTTGTTGACCTAAAAAATGATTTCTGCATGCCAACACTGAGGAGCAGGTAGAGAAAATGTCCCTCTGCAGTGTGGTAGCGTGATGAATAGCTGCTGTGTGGACTGACATCTCCAGGGCTGTTGTTGGGGTGTGCTTTGTCAGCACTGAAGTTACCATCTATAAGAATTCGGTATTTAATGCGAACATACAGCTGCAGGTGAATTCAGCCTGCTGATTGCCTTAAAAAGGCCAATAAGTATACGTATACATATGGAGAAATGTATTGAATGGGCATTATTAAATTATACATACATATATTGAATTCATTAGAATGAATTTTAATAACTTTTGCAGGCCGTAGAGGTAATGAAAAGAATAGTGCTTAAAAAGGGAATATGATGTTGCCTCCTGGTGGTTGAACACAGTAGCACAGGTGCCAAGGAGCAGACACCAACCGAAAAATAATCTGAAAAACAACAGGAGAAAAAAAGTAATGAGGACAGCGCAGTTATTAAACCACACCGCCTCCTTTTTGGAAACACCTCTCCCATCCATTTGTAGAAACAAATTGGGGTGTTTGATAGCGCCGGCACTGCTGGTGCTTTTCTATTCCATGCTTGCTTCGCTTGGTGCCACGCAAGCTGTTGCTTTTTGTGCAGCAGCTGTTAAGTCTTCTCACACAAGCAGACTTCTCCACAGTAAAGATTTTTTGATTGCTAGACTGCAGAAAAAATAAAGCCTAAGTTCCCTTTTTCGCCATGCTAGATCCATGGTCTAGAGCTGAGAAGTTAGGAATTGTTCGTGTCCCTGAGTTCTGAACTGGCCGCCTTGTCTGGCTTCTACCAGGGATGGCTGGTGGAAGGTGGCGGCCGTCCTTTTCGTTTCACACTGGGAATGCTTTCTGAATGGCAAATTGACTTGATAGAGAATTGCAGCCAAATCAGCTTATCTTCTTTGTAATATAACGCATCCTGCAGTTACCACTGGAAGTGATTTGTGCAATTGTTTCTCCACATTTCCTCACGTTGTTTTTTTTTTTTTTGGTGGGGCTGGAATGGATCCTTTCCCCTCTAGGACCTTATAGTTGATCAGACAATAGAGAAGGTTTCTTTCTGCGCGCCAGACAGGAACTTTGACCGGGCGTTCTCATACATCTGCCGAGATGGCACCACCAGGCGCTGGATATGCCACTGCTTCATGGCTGTGAAGGACACGGTGAGTGCACTGCGAGGTGTGCCCAGCTCCTTCTGCTTCCAGCTGGGAGTTACACTGAGAAAATGTAACTACACAGAACACTGCAATGCATTTTAACTTCAGCTGAAATACTACTTTTTCCTTAAAAGTTATTTTGGTTGTAATTCTTTATATCTGAATTATTTGCCATCCCTCTGTGATGTCTCCTTGTGCAGAGAAGCAGTGCCGAGCATGGTGTATAAGTGGAATGCAGATATGGGTAGCAGAAGGGAAGCACTCTTCTAAAAATAGACAGAAGATATTCTCATCTGAAAATGTATACAGCCAAAAACTGGAACAGCAGTGACAGTTTTTCCAGGATAAGATCATAGTGAGTAGGGTATGAATAGCAGGCTGGGTATGAATGTAGCCTCTTGTATGCAAATGCTGCCTTGAATGGAAAGTCATCTGAGTGCTAAGGGCTGGAGCTAGAATGAATTACATTAGGGCACCGTTTGCTTCTAAATGTTAAGAGATTTTTGCAGTGGAAGGTTTGTATTCAAGTTTTTTCTATCAGTCTTTTGTTTTGTAGACCTAAGTCACCTAACTCCCTGATCCAGCCTTCTCCTCTTGTGGCTTTTTGTTGAGTCCTGCCCATATATTACACAAGGGCTTGAAACCTCATGCAAATCCATTGAGATAACTCCACATAGCTGTGTGTTGAAAGCAATTACATTTGTTAATTTATCGTGTTTCTTTAAAGAGAAACAGTGAAGTTAAACATTGCCATTTAAACTCATGTCAGAGCTACGTTCTGCTGTGTATGCAGGTCGGTTCATTTATGATGATGATAACAGACGAGTTGAGCTGCTGGAGTAATAGCACTTGTGACTCAGCTGCAGCCTCCAGATCAGCTGGAGTGCCAGACTTCCTCCGACTTGAATTTCACTTCCTTACTGCAGTCACTGGGCAGTGGATCCTTTTGACCTCACTGGTTAATAGTGGAAGTGCCTTCTGGAAGGCACTCAGTACTGATTTGTGCATTTGGTCAGAGCCATTAAGAGGTATTAGTAGTCAGCTCTGCTTTTAAATTTCACATTTGCACACAACAGTACTGTCTCCCTGCACACTCTCTTCCATTTGAGAATAGCACTGATCCATCCCTCAGGACTTAAACCTGCTAAGATGGCTCCACAAGCACTTTTTTCTGCACAAATGCATCCGGAGGCAAGGAGGGATCGGTGCAGGTACGTTACCACACTGCTATCGTAGTAGCAGTTAAGCTAAATAGTCTTTCATTTCTGAGAGGCCTTCATGCTTATGCACTTTATACATGACCCTTTATGTGGGTTATGTGTTATGTTGTGACCCTTTATACATCACATTTAGTTTTAGAGCTATACAAGGTGGCTAATTACAGTAATTCTTTTTAATGTCTTAATTAGAGTCCTCTTGTAAAGGTGTTATCAGTTTGCAGTGCTTGAAGTACAGGGATGTTTCTGTTCCAGTCACCGTATGATGCAGTGTTGTCTTGTGCAGGGGGAAAGGTTGAGTCATGCCGTGGGCTGTGCGTTCGCAGCGTGCCTGGAGCGAAAGCAGAAGCGAGAGAAGGAGTGTGGAGTCACTGCCACCTTTGATGCCAGCAGAACCACATTCACTAGAGAGGGGTCATTCAGGGTCACTACAGCTACTGAACAAGCAGAAAGAGAGGAAGTTATGAGACAGATGCCAGATGCTAAAGGTAAGGGGTGCAACTTACACAGTTGTCCACAGTGAGCAGAACCAGCACTGGGATTGAAGTGGAGCCCCAGCAAGGATTGCAGCTTAACGTCCATCCAAAATTCCCTCTCTTGAACCTTGTTATGTACAAATCATATTTCCAGACGCCTGTCACTTCACAAGATGAAAAATGCTCCCAGATTCACTTATGGGGTATTTTTCCCTTAAGAAAAAGTACAAGGGGCCTTATGTGTGAAAGCAACTGGACAGAGCTGCTCTTGCTCTGCTGTGTTAGCCTGCTTGACTGCAGAGAACGTCATGGGCACCATACTAAAACAAAAGAAACATGTTACTAAAAATGTAAGCAGATTGCCATACTTTAAGCAATCCTTTCTGTAGTCTAAAATTATTGTAAATGAAGAGAAAATTGTGTGTTCTTCTGTTGTTCAGTGTAGTTTTATTTTGATTTTTAAGGCAGGTGACAGAGTTTAGATATAGTTACATTGCACAAGGGAAGAAGAGGGCATTCAGAGTGCTTTCTAACCATTGAAAAAATAACACACACCACCGGAAGCTACCTTACGTTCAAAAATGGTAAGCGGCTGATTGGAGAGGAGTGGTTTTTACTCCTCAGCCGTTTTAAACCTGGAAATGTTCTCAAATTCAGTTGAAAGTAGAACTTCTTACCCAGGTTTTGTTACCAGTGAGAGCATTGTACAGCTAGCAAAAAGATAAGTGTTACAAATATTACCCAAAGCTCTCCTTACAGTGAAGCTGGACTTTCTTTCAGAGGGTTCCACAGCAAGTTTTTTACTGCCACTCTTGCAAAACTTTAATCTTCGTTTTCATCATCCATCTGCTTGTTCCCATACGTTAGTTTTAGAATGTGTTAAATGAAGCTTAAACACGCTGCCTTTGTTACTTGAGGGCATGAGTCAAAGTCTTGACTCAATGAAGGTGTGTGAAATCCTTTCCAAGAAAGACTGATTGGAAAAGTTTCACTTGAACGAGCAGCTGCAGCTCATGGGTACTGAAGCTTGCAAGACGACATAATTAGTTCCTCTGATGGTTCCAGCTCCTCAAAAATGCCTACTGCGACTCTTCTTTTTCCAGACTTCTAGTTATTCTGTTGATCCATCAACCAAAAAATAGTCGTTGTTTTTTGTATGGAGTTTGGAAAGTCTTCAGGATGCGGCTGGTGCCCAGCAAGGCCTGTCAGCTCAGAGTCAGGCTCTGCCTTGCGGCACGCTTCCATCTCTGCACTGCTTTCCCTGGAGTTGCTGGGGAGCTGCTGTTTGAGCGCTGAATGCTGCCTAACCTACTGAGCGCTCACTCTGGCCTGCTGAAGCTTATGTGGGCTGTTTGGCTGCTGCTTATGCAGGGATGGGGGGGGATGATTTTGAAGAAGGTCCTAAAGCCATTCTGTTTCCTGCAGCTGCTCAACTGTACCGCACTCATTAACTGAGAGCAGGCAGTAGTATTTTGGCCTTGATCTGTTTTTATAGTTATGTGAGAGGCAAAATAAAGGTCTCAAACACACAGTACACTTTTCAGTCTTAATCATAAATGAATTGTGGGTGTTTCCAGAGCAGTGTTCTCGGGAACTGCAAGAAAAGCTACATACATAAGGCCATCATTTCTGCGAAGCAGCCGGCCTTCACAAGCTGTGCTTTGGGGGCTGGGTGTATGTGAAGTGGTGTGTGTGGTGAAGACTATGAAAGGAGAAAGAAAAGATTTTTCTGCAATGGTATTAGAAACCTTTTTGCTGGAAGAGTACTGGTTATGCAGTTTCTCTTTACAGAACAAACAGGAGTAAGGGGCAGGCAGCTGAAAATACGTTGCTTTACTCTTCTAACCTCACCCTGTTTCCTCCAACAGCTGAAACAGAAGTGAAGACAGCAGCACCAGGTGCTGCCCCAACTACTACTGCCCCCTCTCCTGGCTCACCAGCTTCTCCTACTGCTGAAGTAGCTGCCTCTGTGGAGAAGGAAATGAGCAACCCCCACGCTATCCCACGGAGGCACGCCCCTATAGAACAGCTTGCCAGGCAAGGCTCTTTCAGGGGCTTCCCTGCCCTTAGTCAGAAAATGTCTCCTTTTAAGCGCCAGCTGTCCTTGCGAATAAATGAACTGCCTTCAACAGTGCAAAGGAAGACGGATTTCCCCATGAAAAACTCAGGTAAAACCAAATGGTGAAACGTTACCTTAAGTTGTCTCTTCCTCCTTTCCTTGTCTATGCCTTCCAGTAACGCTGTATTTTACAGTAAATTCTTCTTCCCTCCTCATGTGAATTATTTCTCATGAGCTAACATCATCAGGTCAGAAAATTTCTACTTCTGGAATATGCAAGAATTTCAAATGCAGTATTCATAAGCAGAAGATAATCAGCTGTAATAATTATCTGAAATACTGGAACAGAGCTTGAAGTGTGCAGGAACAAGTGGTGGCGTATCAGTAGGTACTGCTTTTCCCTCTGAGTCACTGATCCAGTTCCTCTGCTTAATGCCAGGGCATCTGGAGAGTCGAACCTTGCCAAGGCCTTAACCACAGGCCGTGGGATCACTTGACATTTTTCTGCAGTCTGCGCTTCTGCCCTTCTGAATTCTTCTCTTTTGAGAGGAATGAAACCACTTTTCACCTTTCGTTAAAGGAGACGTTACTGTTTGGGCAGTACAACTGTCTGTATCAGTAACGAGTGGTACGGTTTTCAGATGACGGAGTTGTGGTTTTGTAGTCATCCCAAAATAAACACCCGGGGTGATCAGTACCTTGCATATCATTCTAGAATCCCTCTAGCTAGGTTAGCCTGCAGGACAGCTGTACTCTCACTTGGCAGCAGGGCTAGTTTTAGGATTCTGAGCTTTAAAATTCAGATTTCTGTGGCAAAGAAGAAAACAACAAAAATACCTGTCGTGATTGATCTTACAATACTTGTTTGGTTACCTGTGCTTTAAGACCAGCACCGAGTTTATCACTGTAGCAGTAACAGTGCACTGCTCACTGGAGTTAGGCTGGCTGAGCACAAACAGTCTGAATTCTTCCTGATTCAGAGCATTTGCTGCATGTTGGTGTGTAGCCTGCTGTCGTGCTGCAGGTGCTGTATTGGAATATTCCTCATATAATCAGCAATTCTTGGGAATGCCCCCTCCTTAAATTTTCCACGTTGTCCGTGCCATATCCAGCCATCCTTTGGCTTTTATACTGTTTCTGCTTAATTATGTCTGCCCACGTCAGTTCACTGCAACGAGGAACTGGTGATCAGTACTTTTGAAGAGCAGTGCAATTAGAAATAATGAGAACATCTGGTCGGTCAGTAGTTGTACTCCAAACAGTACTTTATCTGCACTGTGCTGATACTTGGCTTACAGCCGGGCGTCTGTTTCACTCCAGCAAACAGCTTTTGTTTTTCATAATTTTAACATGGGAGTTGGGGCTTTCAGCTGCCACTGACCTGCAGCTAGCAACATTCTGACTCCAGGCTTAACTTGCTGCTCTGTAGAGCTGGCAACGTGTTCATCCTTCATCTGGTTCCTGTGGAAGTACGTTGGTGGAAGAGCTAAACCTACCCTAAGTATTTTCATTTCTCAAAATGCCAAATATTAGTGCCAAATCCTTCATATTTTTAGCACTTAATACAAAAAGATTTAGAACTCTGTTAAAGCTATAGAAAATCCTTTTATTTCCTGAAACAAACGTTTCTCTGCATTAACGCAGATTGTATTAACACAGAGAAGCAGCGATAACTGACTTGAAATTTGGAACACTGATCTCTTACACTCTTGACTAAGTCACAGAATGCACAAATGGCTTTATGTTTGTTTTTACTGTCAGGTCTTCAACACCCGATTTAAAAACCAGACCATAAAAGCTGTCATGCATATCAGCAGAAGGAACACCTAAGAGATAAATAAATTATATTTCAGTTTCTGTATGCCTTAAACTTCATTTAACCAGTTTTGTTGGCATTGCAGTCCCAGAGGTGGAAGGGGAAGTGGACAGCATTAGTGCCCTGTGCTCGCAGATCACCAGTGCGTTCAGCACGCCGTCCGAGGACCCTTTCTCTTCAGCGCCCATGACAAAACCCGTGACAGTGGTTGCCCCACAGTCTCCTGCCTTTCAAGGTCTGTGATTTCTTTGCTTGCTGTGGTTGTGCTGGATGAGGCTTGAACGCACATAATGTTGCTTTCCAGTAACACATGGCCTTAATTTCTTGTGTAAGTAAGTCTTGTATCAGTATTTTGGGATAATGCGTCTTGTTTTATTCATCCCGTCTGTTTAGTTTTTATGTGGTTTTGTTTTTAACAAAAAGTTCACGCACCTACCACACGACGGTTACCTGTAAAAGGGACTGGCTTTGAGGTCATGGCTATTTCAGCCAGTCTGCCTCCTGCGCTGCAAAAATCTGAACAACGGTGTGTCACAGGAACCAAATCCTGCAAGGGAAGGAGATTTTGTGCCACCTGATTACCATTTTTCACACAAACTCCTGAGTAAGATGCGGAGATGCAAACCGTAGCACTCTTGGTAGCCTCTAACCTTCATTCCACTGATACACTTCTATGCAAATAGTGTGGAAAAAGAACCTCTCCTTGTTAAATGCAGTGATTATTTTGCATCCAAAATCTGGTGTTCTTTGGAATCTAAATTTAATCACGCTGTAAATTCCTTCTGGTGAGCCATATCTCTTTGCTATAAAAACCCAACAAATTTAACTTTAGTTATCAGCGCCGACGATCTCATCAACTAAATAAAAATCCACCATCCCACAACTGTTAACAAGAGTTGGCTTGGTGAAATGGAATTTATGTGCCTCATCAACTGTCAGTCCAATTTGGCTAATTTACGCAAACTGCTGTCATGTGGAAGTGTTTAAAATTGTTGTATGTTAATGGTTATGACATGGCCCACTAATACTCCAGTCATGTGCATGCCTTGCATGAATTAATTGCACTGATGTTGTCTGCTCCCATTTTAGTTAATGGCACTGCCTCAGCCTTCTGTGTGCTTGCTGCTAAACCATCCCAAGCTGCTGTAGTGTCCACAGCTATGCCAGTTCGTGAAACCAATCCCTGGGCTCATGCTCCTGCTGCTAATACTGGAGCTGCAGCCATGGTCTCTGGTAAGACTGGAAGTAGATCCTGTGCGTTGCTACGAGAGCTTGGATCAAAAGCGTAATTGAGCTCCTGAGACGCCTGTCTGTGCCGCTTGATGAAAAGGGGAAGGAACAGTAACAAAAGCCGGAAGTAGTAGCCTTTTGCACAAGTGGATGGAGGGAAGCTATGAACTCATAGGTTCTGGGTCTATAAGGTAGACGGTTTCTTATTTTGGAGGTGTTGAAGAAAAGCCGATGCTTTAAAAGGAAGCTATTTTATTTTCACTAAAACAGCGCGTTTGAGGATGAAGGGATCTGTACATGTAGCACAAAAATCATTTGGCGGATTGTTTCCAGTCAGAGAGAGATTAAATTTGGTACTTAAAAGCTTTAGAGATTAATTTCTTGTGTCTGATAAGTTTTAGTTTGTCCCTCCAGTTGTCCTCGTCTACATTTATATCCAATGTGAGGTGGTAATTTAGCACCGTAAAAAACAATGGAGAACTGACAGAGTTTTAACCAGTTGTGACAGTTAGGCCAAAGGAAGAGTACTGAGCAGTTTTCCACTTCCCCAAAACACTGAATAACTGCTTTCTCATCACGTTGAAAAGTTGGTGAGGTCCTATAGGAAAGAAAGCGAGTTTAAAACCACAGGGAGGAAGAAAACTGTAGCATTCAGCCAATGGAGGATGGTTTTGAAAGGGGGAGAGGAATGGAAATGATGCTGTGGTTTTTTTTTAAATCACTGAAGATAAATGAGTTAAAATAGAGCTTTATTTATAGCAGAAAAATCTGTGTTTTTAGGAGTTGAGGATTGCAAAAGAATTTGAGAGAGTTATCAGTCTGAGTTATAGTTTGGGACAGAAAAATGAATGTTGCCTTAAACTTCCTGTGCCATTACATGGCAGTACTATAAAAGGTTAAAGCCTTAATTTAGGAAATAAATACGGAAAATGAACCTTAAAAACAGTTTCTTAAAGATTGATGTTCTAACAATCCACCATTCCTGAGCTGTGCATTCAGAAACTCATACTCCCCTGTTAGAAGAGTTAGAGACTAGATTATTGCCACTGAGCAATAAAGGTCTGCCCTAAAATTTCTGATGCCTGCTATTGAAAACAAACAAACAACAAAACAAACCAAAAGCCCACAAAACAAATATCTCCTCTTTAGCGATGAAATTTTTCCATCCCTTCTTGACCAACGTCTTCCTGTCAACAGAGCAGTACACTGGATGCAAAAAGGCGTTTCTGCTATTAGTAGTGGTCTCAGCTGTGGATGGAAGAGACCTGGCTGCTGTTGTGCATCCTCCGGTCTGTCTCACTAATAAAAAGGGTGAGGAATGGAACCACTGACTTCCCCTGTGCTTTCCTCCCCAGGCACCGAATGGAACAGCAGCACCCCAGGCACAGCCTCACCAAGTCTCTTCCAAGGCAATCACAGACGTACTCCCTCGGAGGCAGACCGCTGGTTGGAAGAGGTCTCAAAGACTGTCCGTGCCCAGCAGCAGCCAGCCCCAGCCGCACAGCCGCCACTGCAGCCCCCTCCAGCCGCTTCCCAGGCAGCAGCTGCCTACCCTGTGAGCACCTTCATCGCGCCTCAGCCTGTGCCAGTTGGTGTGGTACCGCCCATGCAGCCACCCTTTATTCCAACTCAGCCCTACACTGTAGCAAACGGGATGACCTACGCGGCAGCCCCAAGCGTACCTGTGGTGGGAATCACACCTTCCCAGATGGTAGCCAATGTCTTTGGCACAGCGAGTCACACTCCGGCTGCCCATCCGCACCAGTCTCCCAGCCTCGTCAAACAGCAGACGTTCCCTCAGTACGAGGCCAGCAGCGCTACAGCCAGCCCTTTCTTCAATCCGCCTGCGCAGCACAATGGCTCTGCAGCTTTCAATGGCGTTGATGGTGGCAAATGGGCTGCAGAGGACAAGCACCCGCAGCCTCCCGCAGCCGCTCCGCAGGTAGACCCGTTTGAAGCACAGTGGGCAGCACTGGAGAGCAAGGCAAAGCAGCGCACAAATCCCTCCCCGACCAACCCCTTCTCGAGTGATTTACAGAAGACATTTGAGATTGAACTTTAAGCGGCCCTGTAGGGGAGTGGATAACTTGTACATTAGGCTAGAGGAATAAAGGGAGCAGAGGGGACTGTTTCTCATCCGTTTGCTTTGATAATCCCAAAGGTCCCTTCAAATGAAAATGGGTTAGAAAGAGGGAGCAATGATGGGGAGGATATAAACGTATACAGAATTTCATGTGCAGTTCTCAAAATGAACCCTGGAGCCACCTCGGTCTGCATTCCCTCTTCACTTGGAAAGCTGGAAGTTACACAGCAGAGATGGGTGCCCGGTCCTGCAGAAGCATCACGTATCTCAGAAAGGATGGCAGATCTACGACCTTCCAAGGCCCGGTGAGTCCTGGACGTTCCCCCTCAGGGAAAAAGCAGGGTGTTGGGGTGGGGGAAGTAAGAAGGGAGGTTGTCACCTGCTTAGCAGAAGCTAGGTCTGTGGAAAAAGTTGAGCTTCCATTTTGAGTAACAAAGTGAATATTGTATGTAAAGACTAAAGTTAAAGCCAAAATCTTTATTTTTATGCATTTAGAATATTTTAAATAGTGGATATTAAAAGATGTATGAGTTGTAAGTAATCTTGCCAAAGGTTTAAAAAAAAAAAAAAAAGGGGGGGGGTGAATGTAAGAAATTGTACATAAGATTGATTTATCTCCGATTCTTATTGTAAGTAATGTTGGGGGGTGGAAAAAGGGGCTCTAGCTTGTTCTTGTACCTGTTCATTGTAAGTAGCATATTGCAACAACAATCACAACTGATAAGTCATTATATTGTAGTTTTAAATAATGAAAATTAAAGAACAGTATTGTCATGGTTTGAAAACCATGGGGAAAATTAACTGTTTTTTTATTGGAATCAAGCTACATATTATATATAGTACATTTTTTTTTTCTTCCATGTATTGCTGCAGTTTTCTTGTCTTAATCTATTGGTTCTAACACTACTGTGACAAACTTACTGTAACCATATCTAACATCCTGGGGCTGCCTAGGAACCCATTTTCTGTTTGTCTGTCAATAGATCTTAGAGGTTTTTTTTAACTTTTGTTTTTATTTTTTCCACGGATTTGTGAAACCTTGTGGTAAGGCTGCAGCTGGTCCAGGTTCTGCCTCTGGTGACTTGTGAAATCCATCTCATTTTAACTTTACTTTTAAACTTTGGCCTTACAAGCAAATGTAAGTTATATATATTTGTACTGATGATTTATAATCTGCTTTAACAGAAATAAATGTTGGTGGTAGAAGCACCGTCTGTGAAAGCTTTATTATTTTCCCTCTTCTCCCCATTTGATTTTCAGGATTTGCCCTTCTGGCTCATGATATTTTAATGCTTCTCATTTTGTACCCCACATTACGTTACCTTGAACTTTAAGGCTGAACTTGCAAATATCCATTTGACCTATAGCTATTTAAAGCTCTGCAAAGGAGGGTTTTATGGAAAATATTGGTTTCTGGGTTTGCAACACTGAACACTGAATTGAACATTTACAAAGATGAAAACACAAACATTCAAAAACAGGTGAAAGGAATACTCACTCGGGTTTTCTTTTCCTTTGCTATTAAAAGGAGTGACAGTCCTAAGAGCTGCCTGGGATGACACCATATTTTCACTCCTTTCTGTTCTCCCAGGAAGCCGATACTCATCCTATCAGTATGGTTGGTTTTTACTGCATGCTTACATGCATGAAGTAGTGTTAGACATGTTAAAAAATACCAAGTCAGACTTTGTAACCTGAAAGGAGAGAAATGCTGCCTTGCCTTGGCCCTGGCATTTGAGCTTGCCAGCAGTTTCCACTTCCAAGCAGGTACAGTGATGGGCTAGAAAATGGGGGCTTTTCTCTTTACAAGACCTTTCTTACCTTAAGCATACCAGTGTGGAGTACAGCACCAACAGTAATCCCCAGCACACTCTATGGTATCGGAGTTGGTATCTGTGCTTGTTTAACTTTCAGGAAGCTAGCAAATACTTAGTCATGTATGCTTAGAGATCTAACGTTTATAACAGAATGCTGTACATGGTTGGGTTTGTGCTTTTTGTATTTTCTTTTTTTTTTTTTTTTTTTTTAAACATTCTCCCCTACTAGTTCCTCAGTCTGTCAGAGCAGTGCCCAGAGATCAGATGGAAATAGCTATACCCTTCCTCTGCCTGGGAGATAAGGGTAAAGGGGATAGAGATGACCTTCCTATGATCCTTTGTTTAGAGAAGAAAACCGCTATCTTGATTCTCAAAACAAATAATATAAACATTTGATTAGGAGGTTAAGTGATACTACACAGAAGAAAATTCTCTGCTTGCCAAATAGGAAAATACAAACACACTGCTTTAGTTAACCGTTAGAGCCACAGCATGTATTTAAAACAACAAACTGCCTTCACATCCCATCCTTATTACCATGATGGTTACACATCTGAAAGGAGGTCAGGGAATAAATGAGAGGAAAAAAATAAGAAAGTACCTTCAGTGTTAAAGTCCAGTCTGTCAGAACACAGGTGCCCACTACAGCTCTCACCAGGCTGGAGACAGAGCTCCCTGACCATGCTGTGTCTAATCATATGGCCTAAATGAAAGCTGATTGCACATACTATTAGAAAACAGGGCCCCTTACACAAAGGGAGGAATAATATTACAGAAACGACAGCTTATTCTGGAGAAAGGCATTTGATACAGGCACCATCCACTTGGAACCATGTTCCTGGGGAGGCTCACAGCCCCTTACTGCCCTCTGTGCCTGCCACACAGGACTGGAATTTACACAGCCTCTCATCAGTCCATGGTCTCAAAAGGCAGAGTCATACCATACTGTAAAACATCCTGTACCAAAAACCAAAAAAGTGCCATTCTGCCAATTTTTGTACAAACATGATTAGAATTTATCTCAGGAGTTTGGTCCTTAAATAGTCAATGACTTCACAATCTCTAACTGTAACATTCCTAGCTTTTCCTAATTACCAAATTAAAGAGTCTTTTGCTGCAAAATGAGGCTTTTTGTCTTTTCTAGCAAGCAGAATCTATCACTGACCTCAATAAAGAAGGAAAAAAAAAAAGCTTTTTAACTGTCTGTAACCTCTCGCTCCTTTACTGGATTGCTTTTAGACTGTTCAGTTTGTTCACATCTTAAAGCAGTGTCCAGTACTGAAGCCACACCTGTGCTGAAGAGAGGGCAATCATTAGGTTGGTAATTCTTATTTTTAGATGCAGCTGAACTGATTTACTGGATTTAGAGTTCAGACCAGCTTTAGGCTGCCAAGCCTGGGGATTTACACCCACATATTACTGCTGCCCTGAGTGCTGGTTCTGGACTGAAGGAGAGAGAGTGGTGTGATCACAGTCCAGAATTAGCTTCCTTCCATAGAAGCCTTAAATTAGAGAAGCAGAAGTAGGAAAAAAAAACCAAACTAAAAACAACACTAAAAAAAAGCAGTCGCACAAAACAGTCCTTACTACCCATCTGCAAACATCAACATCAGCACTACTCATCAGTGTACCAGCAAAGAAGTACAGCTACATCTATACATCGCTACATCTATACATCCAATGAATGGTGCTAATTAATACCAGTGACCTACCCAAGACTCAGAAGGTAGTGCAGAATGAGGCTGCTTTTAAGGCTAATGCTATGGAGAAACAAAATTGAGGCTGTAGAAAAAATAGTTTTGCTTGGAAGGTCTAATTCTGTTTTGAGATACTGAAGATGCCATGTGCCTTTGCTTTTCAGCTGTAACTGCTTTGCCTCTGTATCTCGAAATCCCTATTTGTTAGCGCATAACAGCAAGAATCAGCCCAGGCCACGTGCAGACCCAGGTGTTTCTGGAGTTTACTGGCAATACAGCAGATCATTGGAAAATTTATTCTGGCAAGACAAGTAGCCCTACACCTATTTACGTGTATTACTCTCCTCTCCAAGCTGATACCTAGCACAGTGCTACCAAGAGCCCATACTTACTTGCATTAAATTCAACAGTGCGGTTCTGGAAAAAAACAAACTAACTTCATAATACTTCCCGGAGATACTGATATCTAATCCGCATAATCTCAGAACATACTATAGTGTTACTATGTTAATGATCCCTTCCATTCAGAAAGGGCTAAACATATTCTTCCATTTTGTCCAAAGCTTTCTGTGGAGTGTTGCTTCTGCATTTTAATCCAGAGCTGAATACGTTCAAGTGGAAACCAAACTGACCCAAAGATAAATTCTACTTTGGAGCACTGTAATAAAACAGCCACAGTACATAGCTGCAGTAGGTGACATCACAGCTGTGTCCCTAGAGCTGGCAATCTTAGACGACCTGAATGCTAATTTTACACGCATCAAGCTGTCTGTCATGGCCAGATTCCTTTGCATTTAGAGGGAACATGCTGCTCAGCATTATAAATGTTCCTCGGTCATCAGTGCTTTTGTTAAGACAGTTCAGGCCCATCTTCAGACACTTCAGCCTATGGCGCCTTTTTGAGCTATTCTCTTTTCCTTATGTGAAGAGTCTTTCATTCTGGTTATTTGCTCTCTCTAAAGTCATTTAGAGAAGGTATTCCCAGTGTTACCTCCTTCTGTGAAAAGCAGCAACTACTATTACGTGGAGAGATGGATGAGCTATTGCAAGGCACACAGGGGTCAGAGGAAATAAGTTTGCAATAAACCTGAGGATGGTGGTTCTCCCACCTTTTGGCAATTACACCCCACACCATTAAATCTGCCCTCTTGAGCTTTCAAGCAGGGCAGAGCTCCCAAAACAGTTTCATGCAGTAGAAGGACAGAGTTCAAAATTCCTGTCTTATCACCTGTTATTCCACGCGGCCTTGGCAGTGTCTGTCACCCACTGCGATGAGGAGGGCTGGCGTGTGGTTGGTAGTGAGAGCAGCTGGCGCAGCAGAAGCTGGCGTAGTACTCGTTACCGCAGAGCTGGGCCTGCACAATCAGGCCGCAGTTGGCGAGGTGCGGCTGGTCCACACATTCTCTGCTCAGGTCCACAACATGATTCACAGTTGCTGCAGCCAAGTAAAAGGTAAAGCCAGCTGTAAATACTGCCAGGGCTTGTCCCCAGGTTTATTTTCCCTCCTCAAAACCACAGCGGGTTCCTGTTTTCTCCATCCTTCCAGTTCTAAGGGGGATTGTTTAATTACATTCCAAATCAAGGACCAGAGAGAGAAACTGACAACTCTGGTTAGACAAAGAAAGAGAAGGCAGTTTCTGGGACTGATTCCCAGTGCCTTGGTGGGGGGCTGTTTCCACCACCCTGCTCTCACACCCACCCAGAAGCTCCTGCTGCTCCCCAAAGCCTGGGACTGGTGGTGGATGGGCACACGATGAGCAGCCTTCTAGTAATGGCCAAGAGACAGCTGAATGCTGGGATAAGCGGGGAGGACAAGTTGTACTCACTGCTGGGCCTGCTCCTCAACACTTTCACCTCTGTGCTGGCACTGACAGAGTTGCTGCTGCTGTAGGCGCTGCATGTGTAGGATCCCTCGTCAGCCAACTGAACATTGCTTATGGTCAGGCGTCCATCCTGGGACAGGTGGATATGGCGGCCATCTGCCCGCACTGGGACTCCATTTCTGTAATGAAAAGTGTTTTGTACCACTGTTCCCACTTTGGTAACTAAAGGAGCTCTCTGTACTCTTTGGAAACTGATGCTCCGTGAAAGGATGTAGGAATATGAACCAGAGCAAGTCTACATCCATTAGTCCACTGCCTCTGTGGGAGGTAGCTACCTGTATGCTCTGTATATGGACTTTGTCCTTTCCAGTATGACACATTTTTGAGGTTTGAGGAACTAAAAGAAAAGCCACAGTGCCTTTCCCTCTCTCCAGGTTGTGGTCTGGCAGTCTTGTTTGGCTGGCATTGGTAGCTTATGCACACTGCCTGATGAACATATGGAGTAATGAGAAATGCAACCTTTTTCCCTCAAAAGCCTGTTTAAAAAAAGTGTTAAAATATCAGCAAGATCATAACCGTTCTGTTCTTCCTGGAATATTCTGTGCATGGCAAGAAAACTGCCTGAATTATGAACTTCTAGTTACCAAGGAAAGTAAACTTTGTTCACTGAAAAGAGTTTCATTCATAGTCTGATACTTCAATCATTTTATTGACTCAAATACCAAACTTACATACAGAAGAATAGCTCTCTTTGTGAGATGGCCCACTTCGGTCCAACCCCTTGGACCGGAGGGATTGAAACAATTGCCAATCCATGTCTATGGATCCTTTGCAAGAAAGCTCCAAAATGGAACTGATTATTTTCAAACAGGGAAAAAAAAAACCCCACCAAATCCATTGCATACTTGGACGAATTTGGTTTAACTATTAAAACATCATGAGAAGAAGACAACTTCTCTCTTACTGTTACCAAAACACTGTGAATTGCCATTCACTCCCATCTGGCAATAAAGGGAGAGAATTGTCACAGCACGAAGCTGAGAGAATAAACGCTGTTATTGTAGGGGCTAAAATGTTTGCCAGGGTTAGTCACAGAGAGTTTTCTAAAGACCAACCATAAGTCATCCTCAGGTTACTCACTTTAATTTTTGGTATTTTATTGTCATTAGCTTGCTAGCATGGAGCTCCTCTGAGCTCCATGAAATCTCACCTTAAAGTCTGCCTTCCTACTCATTTTACTGGAATGTGAACTTGGTGACCACTGCCCACAGAGATTTTGCTGAGGATTTTTAGGTTAACCATCAGGTGGATTAGGAAAGGTTAGATGACGCCAGGTGGAGCTGCGAACCACAGCTCTCTCCCTTGCCTAGTAAGCATCCTGCATTACTATTTGGAGGATAAGTGATGAGGTTCAAGAAGAGATGAGAGAAGTTTCACCTTGCTTTTGCTCACCTTGACCACCTTATATTCACATTGTTGCCAGTCACTGTGCAATGAAGTTGAGCAGTTTCTCCTTCAGATACCTTGACGCTTGGCAGAAGACCAGTAATCCTCAGCCCTCCTAAACCAGAAGGTAAGCAGTTACTAGCAAGAATACAATGCTATGCTGCCCCGGGTAGCAGAAGCTTGTAGGCCTTGAACCAGCATATTTGGAACTACTGTAGCTATTGCTACAGGGAATGTCATATTTCCTAAGGGCTTTAGCCCAAGCCAGGGCAAGAAATGGAGGTTTCAAAGAGTGTTTTTTTCCTCCAGTTAGACAAAAGTACATCATACGCAAAGAAGAACTGCCTCTTTATTGCCTCCTGCTACTACTATACCTGTTCCATGCCAGAAATGAAGCCCAAGAGACACTCTCATGCTAGCAGTCCCACCTCAGATGTCTAGTGCACCACGACCTACCTACTAGGTACACAAGATTACCATTGGGAAGACCAACTCTTACCACAAGCTGCCTATTAAACATTAGGTGTGAAGTTAAGAGGCATGGCCAGAGGAGAAACCCACTCTGCCCAGCCCTTCCTGTTCCATACTTGTGTGCACAGACATGCAACACTGCCACCCGCCTGGTACCTAGAGGTCGGAGCAGGACCTGGCGCTGGTCCTGGTCACGTCCATTCGAGGCGATGCAGGTAAAGAAGCCGGCGTCCTCAGAGCTAACCCGGCTGATCACCAGGGCCCCATCTGACTGCTGTCTGTGTCTGATGGACAAAACCAGAAATCCCCTCAGCTTGTGTTTGAGCCATAGTATGATTCCAGCCACCAGAAATGAATCTGAGCCTTATGCACAACTTTGCAGTAACACTAAGCAAAGGTATAGCAGCAGCTCAGTTCAGTCCACAACACAGCCTCTGGTCTGTAGACTCTGTATCACAGCTGTTCACGTGAGAGCTTAAAGTCCAGGCTCTGACCTGTGACTGAAGTTAGGGCAGTAGGACAGCATTGTCTGGCCCTGACAAATGAAACTGCCCAGCACAAAGCAGGCCCTATCTGCACTGGCCAGCAACAGTGTTTCCTCAGAACAGGGCTCTCCTCCCCACGGCCTGCTGCAGGAATAGTAAAGCCAGCTGGGAGCTCACCTGGGAGGGGAGAGGGGCTGCCCATCTTTCTGCCACTCAATGGTGAGAGCTGGAGATGCTTCCACTGTGCAGGGCAGTCTGACTCTCTCCCCGACTTTGGCCTCCACTACTGAGGGCTCGCTCTTGTCCATTCTCAACCTGCAAAGTTGACAAGCACAGCAAACAATCCAGCAACATCCTTGTTCAGTATCTGACCTTCAGCACAAGGCCTTCTTAATCACAAGCCTTGTTTTTTGCCTCCAGTGGGAAAGGGCGGTTTCCGTGCTCCCATCAGAATTTGCCATTAACAGCATTCACTCTCCTCAGAAAAAAGCAGCCTCTATCAAATCCTGCTACAGATCAGCACAGCGTGGTGCTGCACTCCTACCAGACAACTTAACCCTTCAGAGACAGCAACTCAAAGCATCTCTGTTACTTGTAACATCCCTCTGGCTAAAACCCTAAAGCAGTGTTAGCAACATAAATACACAGCAAATGGCCCAAAGCCCTGGAGAATAGGGCACCAAGTAAGCTTCCCTCAAGGTGCAGACAGCAAATACTTTTTTGGGGTGTGAAGAGTCCACTGCAATCACCAGCCCGACTGCATGCAATGGCATCCACTGCACACTGCAGAAAGGCTGGGCATGGGCTCTCACACCATCCATCCTCTTGTGCTCTTTGCTCTCTTTTGACTACAGATAAATACCATTTCAGAAGGGAACTAAACCATGATGTTCCCAGAGTCAAAGAAAACATCATCTCCCCCACCCTCATTCTCTGACCTGAATTCTTGATCTCAAGAAACAAAACCAAAGAGCCTTAATTCAGTGCTTTTATAATTCAATGAAACGCTTCTTTCTGCATTTAGGCAGAAGCAGCTAAGGAGGTTGCTGGGTTTTAGGCTGCGAACTCAAAAGAAGAGAGAGATCAGATCATAGTCCCATTTAGTCTAGAGCCCCAGTGTTCTGCATTTAAAGTGAAAACAACTTTTAACCTTTTATTTCTGCAAGGCCTAGAAGTACCAGAGAAATATGCAAGAAACTACAGAGTATGCCAAGCAGTATATGAGAAGATAGTTTGGAGTCAAACTGTTTTGTTCACAAAATATTTAAAATAAACGGGCAGGGGCTAAAGTATCTGAAGGGTTGTTTTGTTATTTATTTGTTTTTATATATATATATATATATACATATATATATATAATATATATATATGTCTATTTTGTAGTAATTAAGCAGTTCCCTCTTGCTTCGCTTTTTTCCAGAATGAGTTTCTCTTTCTGACTACACTAACTTGAAGAGCTAAGGACAGTTCCCCTGGCATTTTTGTATTTGTTTGAACCTGGATGCTTTGTTGTCAGGCTCCCTGGACATATTTGCTCAGGATATGCTTCTTTCAAGGGACACTTGGGAGAACAGCAGACAGCTTGCAACTGGGATTTTTGCTCCTACTGTCAGCAGTTCAGTATCCCTCGCCTCCCAACCATGCCCAGAACAGCTGACCCAGGACCTTTCCAATTTTCAGTTTTTCTACATGAAGAGATGCCATATGGTTCATCAGCTGGGCATGGTGGACAAACTGTTGCTGTATGTGAACTTACCTATACGTGAATTGCTGATGCACAGAGGAACCGGCTGCCTGTATAACCTTCCCGCCTCTGGGTAGCTCTCGGTGCTGCTGATTTTCCTTGTGAAGGACCTGACCTCTCTCACCCTCTGCCAGAACAGCACTCTGGTACTCTATTCAAAATAAAATGCCATATGTGAATAAAAAGACCGTTCTTACTGTGACCTCTTGCATAGGGCTTTCTGTGAGCTTGGGAGAGCTCGCTGAACTGGAGCCAAAGAGCCTTTCAGCCATCTGTTTTCTGACTGACTGGTGCAGTAAGCCTGTGCTGCCGACTAATGAGAGTCACAGACCCGCAGGCAAGCAATTTTAGACTCTTTTCTCTCCTCTGTTATTGAATATGTTGCAGTATTTCTTAGGTCACACTGCCTCCTGCCCCGTATGCCATTGCTGTGACAAGGTACATCTCAGAGACTTAAGGCCACCAAGAGTGGCTTGCTGGCCCATCTTTTTAGACTGATCTTTTGTATTTTTCTGGATTTGCTTCTTAAACGTGGCATGTTTTTTGAAACAGGGAATAATTTACCTAGGCGGTCTCGTTTGGTCAAAACACAAATGCATCAGCAGGAACAGCAATGCAAACCGGTCACACCATACTGTGAGATGGAGGGTACAGGAAACCCCTTTTCTGGAGGCTCCTGCCCAGGACCAGGAGGCAGCTGATGGCTCTCAGAGGGGACAACATGCTTGCTATGCTGGAAATGGTACAGGTTACAGATGGGCAACAATTCCAAGTATCAAGTATGGGGTGGCACTGCAGGTGGGAAATGCTTTAGGGTAAGGGCTTTATCATAATGTAACACCAGAAGAAGCCCTGCTACCTCCACACTCTATCTTGGCTCCTGCACTGCAGAGATCTACTGCTGTAACTTGCCCTAGGAATAGCAGTGCTATGGGGTAAGGGCAATGCTGCTTGCACAGTGTGGCAGCAGAGGAATTTTGCCCTTGTTGTCGGTATCCGTTAATGAGCAGCGCTGAGCTACCTCTTTGGTAGAAGAGGTAGTGGAAGATTTAAGATTTAAGTGGAAGATAAATTACCTGTGATCTGTAACTGAATCAGCTGCCTTCTCTCTGTCCTCCCATCAGAAATGAGGCATGTGTAAGTCCCAGCATCCTCCAGCTTGACATGGCTGATAACTAAAGAGCCATCAGACTGGTAGGTGTGCCTACAACAGAAGCAGGAATCAACTGCCTATTCTTGGCCAAGGGCAGCAACTGGCCGAGTCAGAGTGACCCTTCCTGCTGATGTTACGTAAACCACCACCATGCAGTGCCCTCCCCAGCTTAGAAAAAAACAAAACCTTGTTGACCACAGCAGGGTCACAGGCAGGGGAAATAAGTGCAACAGAAAGGAGGTCAGGAACAGAGAGGAATGGGAAAACAGGGAACTGCTTTCAACAATCCTCTCCCATGAGAAGGCAAACTGCCCTTCCAGGCAGGAGCCTGAGCCCCAGCAGTCATTTGCAAACAGAAAAGCAGAACTGAGCTTTTCTTAACAACTGTGATTTTTGTAACAAAAACTGACTCTCTAGATCCAAACTGTTGCAGGAAACAGACTTCCCATGAAAAATAGGCTTTAAAAATAATTTTAAAAGCATTGCATCTTAGATGGCAGTGCCAGAAACTTCCAGCCAGGGGAACTCCTGACTTACTTGGCCACGGGCTTCATCTTGGACTACTTAAGTAGTGTCTCAGGAAAAATCCTACACAGCCAACATTCTTTTGCATAACTGCCCACATATCGGTTCCCACTGGTTTTGGGGCAGCACCCATTCTGTCCCATAAAGCTATCTAGTGCCTCAATACAGTTGTAGAGTATACCTGTTTCTGCTTATAGATCAGGTGGATAGCTCATTTTTAGGGGTGTTCCTAGGTTAATACATGGGCTTGTTTATTTATTAATCCTTCTTATCCCCTCCAATGAATGTTACCAATGAGATTAGAAAGAAAGTGGGCAAGCATATTTGGCACACTGCTCAGCAAGAACCATGAACTGCTCCGTATTGAAGGGAGCCGAGCTCACCTCTCAGAGGAGACTAGCCAGCCATCCTTCATCCACTCCACCCTGGAGAAGGGGGACATGCTTGCCTTGCAGATCAGTTGGATGTTTTGTCCCATAACTGCTGTCACAAGAGGGGGCTTGGCTTCCTCCAGAATGGCTCTGAAAGAAAAAGGGATTCCAGGGACCCCTCAAGCTGCTCTCTCCTCAGAGTCTTCCAGTGTGACTATGGACAACCACAGTGTAAAGCAGGACTAGCTGCCCATTTAGCTCTAAGCAGAGGCAGCATGTAATATGGCAAGTCTTCTCTTACACGGCAAAGACTGGTCTGGATAGACTGAGCGCTACAAGCAATCCAAGGAGACAGCCATAGCTATGTAACTCTCTCTTCTGAGAACTAAGCTCAGCACACTGACAGAGATCCAGACACAGACCCAGACACAGGCATATCTAGCTCTACATAGTCTTGATTTTCACTGTGACGCCATCTAGATCCTGACCCAAACTCTGCACTTTAAAGACTTTCCCAGAACAACCCACTGCTTCTCCATGCAGCACTGAGATAAATGCTGCGAAACCAGAGTCAGCTAAATTTACTGGTCAGAACAGGCAAACCACCTACGGATTTTCACTTACAGCATGCCTCTCAAACAAGGGCTGCAGCATCCTGCAGTCTTTTCACGCTACTTCCAGTGCTGTCAGAGTGTAATGAGAGTGCAAGGAATGAGAAACCAGTTAACTCCAAGGCCTGGATAACATGATTTACCAAAGCCAATATATAGCCAATCTGTTACAGAGTCAGCTGGGCTGGGCCTATGTTTCCACTGCAGAGGAAGCTGCACTGATGCTTCACAATGAGCAGGTCGAAATGACCAAAAAATAAAATAAAATCACCTGTGCAGATTCTGTGCTGGGAAGGAGTCTGCGGACACCTGGTGCCCAAAGCCTTCTGTTGTGGAAGCATCTGTTCCAGAAGCCTTATGCCACCGCTTGCCTTCACGTGGCAGCACCTGCTGGCCACTGCTACTCTGCTTTTGGGAGGGCCCAGGCACTGCTGTTTCCCCTGTCAAGTGCAGCTGGCTCAGGCTTTTCAATCTACTTTGCTGGGTGCCCCATTGCTGGCTCTCCATCACACCATACCTTTGCAAAGTCTCTGGCAGCACCTGCCTTCTCCAGTAGTTCTCTCCATGTCTGTACTGTGTGGGGTGTGAATCCCCATAGGCTCTTCCTTCTTGGCCACGACTTGAAGACTCTCTTGGCAGGGGCTGCTGCTTACCCTGAGCAGTGCCCATATGAAAGCGAGAGCCAGTGTCCTGCTGTTGCAGGGCTCCTGTGCCAGAAGAGGGCTGGTGCTCCAAGGGACTAATCCCCACAGAGCTATGACACACTCTCATGCATTCCTCCTCTGAGGCAAAGCTGTTTTTATTGCCATGGCAGCCGCCGTACCAAAACCGGTTGCACTTGCCAACAACAGTCACAAAGTACCAGCGAGTGGTCCAGTTTGCACAGGGGCCGTGAGCACTGGGCAGCAGGCACATGACAGGATATGCTGCCAAAAAGAGCAGAACAGAAGGGCATGTGAGGGTCATGAAACACAAACGTCTGAGTGCTTCAAGCCACCTGCCTAAATGATGGGCCTTGCGGGCAGAGTGCTGGTGGAAAGGTGGGACACCTGAGTTTTGCACCCTGCTTTGTTTTGAAATAGGACAGCTGCTCTGATGTTTCCCTCCATCTTAGTTTTCCCACTAGCAGAAAGAGAACCCACCTCAGAGACATTTCTGAGTCTAGATACTTATGGCCTTTCCAGGGAATTCTACAGCTATAAGGTTGGTCTTGGGGCTTCTTCCATGAGGGGCACGTGGCCATCATTTGCACATTTCCAGCCCACAGAGCAAATGGATTAGACCCAGTTGTGAAGATTCATGCATTACAGAATACTCCTGCAAATAAAGAGGAGCACAGCCAAAGGTGTCTGCAAACTTTCTTCTGTGCTCTGAGTCACAAGTATCAGAGTCACATGCTGACAAATACTGATGCAGGGCTCCGACTGAGAGGCCCTTTGCGGAGCTGTGGCAGAGCAGAGAGGACAGGCAGACCCTTCCCTTTCCCCAGGGCAGTCTCACAGGGCTGGGTGACCACGCAATCCCTGTGCTGCAGCAAAAGGGGAAAGCAATGCAGCAGCAACCTGCCTGCAGAGGATACAGCTGGGAACTACAGGAGCAGAGATGCTTTTGCCCAGCACCTCTAGCATCCCTGTAGTATAGTAAGCACTGTCCCCCATTGATCTCTGCTGGTTAAAAGCCTCCACAGAGCCCTATCTCCATCCTTAGCTGTAGCTCTTATTCCACCCCTGCCCAAATGGGGTTGTCTGAAGGCAGAACATGGCCCCAGTTCCTCAGAGAAGGGCCTACTTCACCTAAACCCAGGTAATGAATTTGGAGAACAAGGCTATATCAGGTTGTCTTCCCAGGGTGAAACAGCCCCCTGTGCACTGACAGAGATTACACACCGTTCTGTTCAAACAACAAAAGAGGAGAATAAGAACTTCTGTGGTAGCTAACTGAGCCGCTTAGCAGCTTTCCTGCTTTCTTTCTCTCTAAATTGGAAAGGTATGGATTTGAAGGATGGACTGTTCAGTGGATTAAGAATTAGTTGGCTCGTCGCAGCCAAAGGGTTGTGATCAATAGTTCTATGTCTAGGTGGAGGCTGGTCACAAGTAGCGTCCCTCAGGGACTGGTACTCTTCAACATCTTCATCAATGACATAGATGATGGTATTGAGTGCACCCTCCACAAGTTTGCAGATGACACCAAGCTGAGCGGTGCAGTCAATACAAGAGGGGGAAAGGAAGCCATCCAGAGGAATGGATAGGCTTGAGAAGTGGGCCCATAAGAACCTAATGAGGTTCAACAAGGCCAAGTGCAAGCTGCTGCACTTGGGCCGGGGCAATCCCAGGTATTTATACAAACTGGGGGAAGATCTCCTTGAGAGCAGCCCTGCGGAGAAGGACTTGGGGGTCCTAGTAGACAAGAAGCTGGACATGAGCCAGCAGTGTGCGCTTGCAGCCTGGAAGGCCAACTACGCTCTGGGCTGCATTAAAAGAGGAGTGGCCAGCAGGAAGAGGGAGGTGATTGTCCCTCTCTACTCAGCTCTTGTGAGACCTGATCTGGAGTACTGCGTTCAGGCCTGTGGCCCTCAGCACAAGAAAGACATGGAGCTCTTGGAACAGGTCCAGAGGAGGGCCACTAAGATGATCAGAGGGCTGGAGCACCTCTCCTCTGAAGAAAGGTTGAGGGAACTGGGCTTGTTTAGCTTGGAAAAGAGATGGCTCCAGGGAGACCTCATTGTGGCCTTCCAATACTTGAAGGGAGTGTATAAACAGGAGGGGGTATGACTGTTTACATGGGTAGATAGTAACAGGACAAGGGGAAATGTTTATAAACTAAGACGGGAGGTTTAGGTTAGATATTAGAAGGAAGTTTTTCACATAGAGGGTGGTGACACGCTGGAACAAGTTGCCCAAGGAGGTTGTGGACTCCCCATCCGTGGAGGTATTCAAGGCCAGGCTGGATGTGTCTCTGGGCAGCCTGGTCTAGTGGTTGGCAACCCTGCACATAGCAGGGGGGGCTGAAACTAGATGATCATTATGGCCCTTTTCAACCCAGGCCATTCTATGATTCCCTTTAGCTTTCCCTATCCCAGCCATGAGGCAGAATTTGTTTTCAAGGAGACCATTCACTGCAATTTCCAGAGAGCAGAACTTCTACACAGGAAGTTTCCAGATGGTACTGATTTCTGTGTGACTCTTCCTATGTTTCTAACCAAACAAGTCAAAGCATCACTTACGGTAGTTGGGCCTATTGAGACATCCTTCCCCTTCAGGACCTGAAGCCGAAGCGACATTGTCAAAACAGCAGCCGTACACTGAACTGCGGCACTCGCCAGAGGGGTGCTGCTGGGACAAGGCTTGGCTTGCCTTAGAGACAGGAATTGAAAGCCAAAAGTTATCATGCATACATGAGGGCAGTAGCACATGCAGAGCACCGTGTCCAAGCTGTTGGCTGCAGGAGGCCAGCTGCTAGAGGAATCACTGCTCATTTGTTTGCCTCCTAGAGGCTTTCATGCTGGCAAGGGCTGGAAAACTTGGCTGTTAGCCATGAAGCCAGTGCTGCACTTCTCTGCAAAAGACACCTAGCCAGCCCAGCAGGAGATCAGATTTTTCAAATGGCCCCACCAGATGCCCCAAGCTATTTGAGAGGAATTTCCTCCCTAAATATTTTATCCTCAATTAACCTGCAGAGATGACAAACAAGGACAATTGTTAGTGGCAATATTTTTCTGTATTTTTTTTCTGCCAGAAATTGGATGGCAGGTTTCTGACAGACATAAATTTCATTACTCAGGATTATTCAACCAGTTCTACACAGCATGCTTCTCTCCTTCTCAGACAATTCCCAACCACTCCCTCTGTCCCCTGCTTACAGAGGATCACAAACGGATGCCCCAGACTGAACAGGAATGAACTACACCAAAGGGCCTCATGTCATACAGGGAGTATTGGTCCTCCAGCATTACTGGGACAGATGAAGTACAATAGAAACACGTAATCTGAGTCATTGGGGTTAAAATTGAATCTTTACATGTAATGGACAGCTCAAACCCAAAGGGTGTTTGTACTTACTGTTGGAACAGCTGCAGCAGGCTGATTTCTTCTCATATGAACATCACTGTCATACTGCGGGCATCCCATGTTGTTTGGACCTCGGGCAGCTGATACTCCATCAGGACAGCATCCATACCTACAGGCAGAAGGCAGAATGGCTGCAGCAATATCTGACCTGCTTGGTTCAACAGGCACAGGCTGTAAATTCCAGTAAGCCTCCAGGAAATGCAGTGCCTCCCTGCTCAGGCCCATCTACTCACAGCTACCTGTTTTGGTGACAGGTGTTGAAGGAACAACCTCTACCCAAAGGGCCTGAAGCTGGAGTGTGTCCATCTGGACAGCAGCCATGTGGGGTCTGATAACAGTTCTGAGATCCAGTTCCTGCAGTGGGGTACTGAGTGATGCTGAGCTGACGATAATTTGATGATCGTGACTGGGATTCCCAGCGAACAGGCAACAAGTTGACGCCATGGTCCTCAGTAGAATTAATGTGGTGATTCCCAGAGCTGCTGTGGACTGTGGAGCTCCCAGGGAGCAACATTCCATCACCAGAATCTGTGGAGATAGCTCCTTACAGCATGCAGGTGAGCATCTGCTCTCTTTTACCTGCTCAGAGCTACAAGGCAAGCTTTTCTGTATCAAAGTTTCACCTGAATATGTGTCTTCTGGCCCCCCTTCCTTCTGAATTTGGTTGCTCTGAGGCTCTTCTGCTCATTGCCCTAAGCATTCATCCTGCTGACCCATAAGAAATCACCTGTCACATTGCTTTTGTCCCCTTGTAGTAGGACACATGAACCTTTTTTCTATCTATAATCTCCTTTAGGCAGTATTTTTCTCAGCCAGCACTTATGTCATACTGCCAGAACCTGGGATGTCTGTGCAGCCTGCTACATGCATGGACTCACAAGTAGTTCTCTATTGGTGTAAAGAATCTATAATTTATCCCTGACTCCAAGAATTCTGGAAGTCCGTGAAAAGAACAAGAGAAAGGGAGAAAAGAAGGATCCTTCTCCCTACCATCACCTGTTTCAAGCCCACCATCACCAAAAACCCAAACAAAATTCTGAACCTGTGGGAGGGCTGTTTGGGTTGTAACGTGTCAGCAAGGACCGTCGACTGATATCATATCCCATAGTGTCCTGCATACTGGGGACCTCTGCAAAGAGAGACACATACAAAATAAGTGCAGCTAGTCCAACTATATTCAAATAATTGCAAACACATCAGAAAAATAACAGGAGACTAAGGTTGACAAAAATGTGTTTCTTCTCCTGGAACAGCTGCTGATCAGCAATTGGATTCAACTGGATTGTCAGTACAGCTACCTGCAACAGGTAGGCAGACAGAAGTCACCATTTCAGCTCTGGAATGAAGACTAAATACAGACAGCAAGTAAAATCTCCAAACAGTTTACAGCTGGTCCACAAGGGGATGAGAGCTGGCTATAGTTTCTAACTACTGAGCCTGTCCAGGGTGTTAGTTCTTAGCTCTGTGAGTTGTGGAGTCAGTCTGCAATACAGACTGGGACAGAGTCAAGGCAAAACACTGACTTCAGAATGGACACACACCAGTATTGCTCCCAAATCCATTACATGTGCTTCAAACAGCAGAGGTACTGGGACTCTGAAGATGCTATGGTTGTAAGTGCAAAAGCACAGGATGGAGACAGGTAAGCAGGGAGCTGAGAGTACAAGCTTTTGCAGAGACTTGGCGATTTCTACTCCTAAGCAGAAGCAACTTAGAAAAAGTTGGGTGTC
Organism: Pavo muticus; assembly: GCA_016647715.1. Lineage (NCBI taxonomy): Eukaryota > Metazoa > Chordata > Aves > Galliformes > Phasianidae > Pavo > Pavo muticus. The sequence continues at coordinate 598,068 of JACDJE010000021.1, read as the reverse complement.
TATCAAATCAACTCACGCTGTGGCAGGTAGCAAGGCTGCACGTTGCAGCTACCCAGGGTGGCTGGCTTCTGTGGTTGGATGGCTTTGCATATATCAGCACTGTAGAATTTGGAGTCACCATCAGCGCAGATAACTTGGCGTGTCCGGATGCCTGAATTGCAGCTCTTTGAACACTTGAGCACAGAGACAAGGCAAGTGAGCAGGAACCAGAGTCAGAATGCAGAAACACCACAGACCAGGAGTGTGGAACAGCTGTGATTAGCTGCAGGCCAAGCACGGCTTCCTCCACCAAGATAAGGCAAACAACAGTTCAGCTGGATTCATCTGAACAGAGATACTCTTAATCATTTTGCCAAATGTTGCACCCAGCCCTGAAGCATTAGGCTCCAAGCTATGCTTACTCTCTAACATCTAGATTTGCTGCTCTGCCAAGAACAGTGGTGTGGCAGGGAGTTGGAATAAGCAGCAGGAGTGAACTGTTCCAGCCTGGCCTGATGGTGCCTCAGCACTACAGGGATCCACCAGTTGCTAAAGGGTCAGTTTTGAACTCCAAATTCAAAAACAACAGGATAGATTTCTTGTAAGCAGCTAACTGGAGTTCCTTCCACTGGAAGCCATGAGTGAAGAGGAAGCAACGAGCAGCAACTCCAGGCAGAGAGGGCAGTGGAGAGGATGAGAACCAACCTGTTCACAGAAAGTTTTAAGACACTGGGAGAGTATTCCTTTCTTTTATTCAGATACAAGTAGGAGCCCTCTGATACTGGAAAGCCTGAGGCCAGGAAAGATCTGATTAAGATATGCAGCTTTCTTAGCTGTTATTAAAACTCAGCTACACCACACAAAGAACCAGATGTAACGTGTTTTTAACTCAGAACAAGCTGGTCTCGCTAGCATGAAAGGGAAACAAGTGTGCTTGGAAGCCACGTGGTAGATTGGATCTCCCCCATCTCCTCCCCGGCTATGTTTCCCAGGCTGAAAACAGCCTGTCTCCCTCCACAAAGGAGACAAGATTAATCTAGCTGAAGAACAGTTTATCTGGACAATTACAAAAACATAGTTTAAATAGTTTCATCAGACATGATGACCAGTCCTGAAGCTCTAAGCCATATTCAGCCCGTGAGCTGCTTTGCTATTTACAGTAATGGAGCAAATAAATGAGAAAAAAAGAAAATATAAGCAGCAGGAGTGGATCATTTCAGTTTATTGACTGCATTTTGCCGCTGTCACTGAAACTATAGTCTCCCCCTCCAAGAAGGATTTGTTTTTATAGCAGCTGCAAACAAAGTAGGCAACAGATTAACTGGAGCATTACTAGTGCCAGTTACAATGCAACTCTGAGCCAAGGGACTGGTAATGAAGCAGTACACGCTTTCCAATTCAGCCAATTGCAGGCCGCACTGATTAAAGCTTGTTTGCAAGGAACACAGCAATATAATCAATTATTTCCGATGCATGAAAGCATGATGCTTACCAGGCCCCAGTCTCCAACGTGCCAGCCGACTTCTTGGATGCAGTTCTCCTTAAGGCAGGGCTGGGTGGCTGGTGGCTTTGGCTCCATTAAACAAGCAAAGTCCTGAGCCTGAGAGCCCTGCTGCGTTCTGCAGGTGACAGTTCGGGTCTGGACGCCTTCCCCACAGCTGGCTGAGCACTGTGGAACAGGGCACAACAGTGAAAAGGAAGCACCCACTTTACACTTGCATTTCCAGGCTGTGGTCCCCAACATCAGGGCAGAGTACCATTTTAAGAATGTCTCAAACAAGCAACCACCATTAAAACCATCTTCTTGGATGGGAATGAGCAGAGTAGTTGTTTGTGCTGTAGAAGAGACAATATGGCATAGTGGATAGGATCTGGAAGCTCACTGGATGATTTTGGCTTAGTTACATAACTTCTCTTGCTCTCTATCAAAAAAGACAAGGAGAATGAATGATTTTGGAAAAAAATACCAATACAACAGAATACATTCAGAACAGAATGTTTGTAAATGGCAGGAGATACCTGCAAACTAACGTTACTCCTGATTAAAACCAGCTCAAGGTAAAGAATTCAGGGGAAGATAAAAAGACAAGGTTCTCGTGTTTCTCATGCCTTTTTCCTGAAGACCTCATGCTCCATTTTATGGTGCCGAGCTGTGAGACATCATCTTTCTATGCATGTAAATGGCCTTTTGCAATCCTCTGTTAAATTCACAGTGGTTTTGTCTGGAATCCAGCTCAGTTTTCCAGGAATTGCTAAAGTCTACTACATAGGAGATGACCTGAGAGCTGTCTGAACTGCTTTGAGCTTCTCAGCAGAGTTTCTGCTACTTATTTACTAGAGTGACCTTTCAACTCCAATAACACATAGGCGAAGCACAGTCATTTTTTTGTAACCCCAGAATGAATCACTTAGGAATCAGTTTGCAAGAACACGTCACTTAGTGCTTTGTGCCTTTCCTAAACAGTGCTCTCATTCCACAACCCTGAATTCATCTCAGTATTCGCACCCCACATCTCATGAGAGTACAACAACAACAACCACCTTACAGTCCTGCTTATCATGCCTCAAAGTTGCATTTCATGCTGCTGCTGCATCACTCAGACAAAGAAATACCAGAAGACTGTAAATCAAATGTTGCAAGCATGCAACACACTTCTTTCAAAAGAAGAAAATTCACTCATGCTTTAGGGACTGAGTAGATGCAATTCAGTGATATTTACTACCTTTACTTTCTATGACTTTTGAACATAAGATGCCTTCTAAATGCCTGGCTGGCAGTGCTGAGTACATGTACTCTGGAGGATAAATGCACACTGCAGCTGTCCAGAGAAGCCTTGCACTGATACACAGCCTACAGTAAACAGCAGGTCACCAGCAGTTCAACAGCATCTTGCTTACTGATTGTTGTGATTTAGTACTGCCATTCAGGGGCTAGTAATGCTGGGGCAGCAATATGCATGGAAATAAGCAGCATAAGTGGGAGACATGAGCTCTTGTTTTACAGTGGGGAATGTTACTGCACAAGATCAGCTGCAGGACAGCAGCTCTTAGCCTGCCCTCCCATCCTCCACCAGGCCTGGCTTAGAAACTGACAGTGGCAAGGTCTGGTAGATCTGATGAAAATACAGGGGAGAGAGCATGTGGTGAAAGGAACAGGAATAAATTTATCAAAAGGCATAGATGCTATTTGGAGAACTTCTTTGGAGGATTGCAGGGACAGATATTATTATACCTCTGCACCTTGCCACGGACACACACCTTATACAGTCCCAGAGAAGGGGCCTGGCTTTTCACCCTCAAGCTTTGGCAGACCCTCCTTCAGTGGATGACACGTGGCAGTTGCTTCTCACACAAGCTTACCTCTGACCAGGGCCCTGTGCTCCAGGTTGCACACTGTCTCCTGTTGCAGGGCTGACTGCTGTGAGGCTGCTGTGCAAAGTCCATACACTCAGCATTGTCCACAACACCTTGGGAGTTCTGACCATCAAATGCTACGCAGTAAACAGAGCGAGTCTGGGTGCCTCCACCACAGGTAGCTGAGCAGGGTCCCCATTCCCCTGTTTTCCACCTGCAGGTCACAGAATCAAGCAAACAAATAATGGCCCAACTAAATTGCCCAGAGGCACAGAGGTCAGTGCTGTGTCCGTGCTGCAGTCAGACAAGGAAAATGTCTCTTTGCAGAACAGAGTCAGAGACAAGTTCCAATTTCACCAAGCGCTGCCCAGCTTGATTGGCAATGCAAAGCATGAGTCCCACTCCAGAGGCAAATCCCCAGCTATGAAACACTTGTTACTCTGGAAATGCAGAGCTCTCCCTGAGGGGAAGATTTATTTCCATGGCTTTTGGTCTCCTAACATCTGCAAAAATATTATGCCTGGAATAGAACACTAAAGAGGAAGAAAACAACAACAACAAAAACAACAAAAAAGAGAAAACAATCCAGATCAGCTAAAAGAAAAGTAGCTCACATAAGCTTAACAATCCATCGTGCTCCAGCCACCATCCAAAGCAGAAGACATCACCAAACTGAGATCTCAATCTGCCTGCAAACTATGCCCAACTCAACAAGCGCTTACAAACTTTTAGTTGACATACCAATAGAAAGATGGCTTATTCCTCTCATTGGCTAGATTATCTAACAGAAGCACACAACAAAAGTAAAAAAACTTCAAACAGATTTTGCATTTGGCTGCTGAAGCTGCCACAGAAATGTTACATCCTTGCTATCAGAAGGGCAAACGTGCAGAAAACAGTTACAGTGGATGGCAGAATCCCTCCCTTGTCCATTGTCCCAGTGCCCACGCAGATGGGAGCACAGCTTTCATGGCCTGACTTCAGGGATTTCCGACTCCAGCATGGGGTGGGAGCAGTTAAAAAGGCACTGGTGATGCAGGGGGTGTATCACGGTGATGTACTACCTCCCTCTTTCAGACATATAAGCCCCAGCCAGGGAGTAAAGACAGTTCACGTTTTCTCCCGTACCCTTCCAGTTGCTTCCCCTGGTCTGCCCTCATCACTGAGTTTCAGCCAGCCAATTCACATTCATATCCTATCAGAAACTCCACAGCAGACTCAGCCAAGAGAAGACACGTTCATCTCCTTAAGATATTTTTTCTGCTATTAAAGAAGCAGATAGCCTAAAACTGAATACCATTTACCACAAAATAAGATATTCCATTTGGAAAGTGAACAATTACAGCAAACAGAAGCCACTTAGAGCAGTGTGGCTACTGAGCTCAAAGCAAATTAATTAAGCTTTTACTAAAGTTCCAGAGGGTATAAAAACAGGAGTATTTTGCCTCCTGTGAAGAAAGCGTGCAGTTTTAGAAAGGTTGTATCAACTGGATGGACTCAACTACAGATTCCTTCAACTGCAGTCAAGACATCTCTTGCACTTGTTTCATGTCCTTTGTATGGAAAGATCAATCATAACAATGGGACCATTAAGAGGCAAGTCCTATGCTATTAGCAGTTTGCTGGGAACAACTGTTTTGCTTTTATTCTATTTTACTTCTAATACCTCAGTGGACATTCTAAGTATTGTACCTGTGACAACCTTGCACTCACCACAGCATGTAAGCAATTTTCTGCCTGATACAGGACCCAGGCCAAAGAAAGAAGAGATTTTGAGGAACTTTGAGGTTTTTGCTCTCTGGAGTCCTGGTCAATGATTCAATAGACCCAATCCATCACGTTCTCTTTTCCTGTTTTTTATCTTGATTAACCAAACAAAAATCTTACTAAACATGCCTCCACCACTCTAGCCTAAAGCAACAATTATCAAGCCAAAAGCTATGAAGAAACTGTCTCTTCCTCAACTCCATACCAGTCAAGTTACCAGCAGCACTCAAAACCACCTAAGCAAAGCTGCCAGCCAGCACCCTCCACCATCATTTTCATTGGCAAGAATCAAAAGCAAAGCATGGCCCACTGCTACCATCAGTGCCAAAGGAAAGACCCCAAGTCCCCACAGACTCCAGTGGGCAACTAGGTGGAGAGCAGAAGGTAGCAGCTGCCTTCCTGTTGTCTCCTCATTGTTACCTCTTCATCTGAGAGTTCCGTGCTCCACCGTGGCTCCAGGCTCGTGGCGGAGAGATGTAAGAAGTCCTTTACACACAGAACAAAGAATTTAAACAACTTAAAGCAAGTAGCTATGGGCTACCACGAATTCAGAAACGTTCCTACTTTCCAGGTGCTCCCTGGCCCACAACAGCACTCTCAAAGGTCTCCACTATACCAATCAGATACACAGTGAGATGTGCAGTTAAGGATCTGGGTACAGTTCTGGATGCTTATAAGAGCCAATTTAAGCCAATTGCATGGCTGTGTAATCAAGGGACAAGGGGGAAATAGTTGATTAAATAGGTCTGAAAATAATAGAAAAGGAGAAGATTCCAGGATTCATCTATTTCAAAGAGCAAGGACACTGAGAATGCAGAAATGACAAAATTAGATCAGCTCAGACCTACTCCTCTTTTTTGGTAGGCTCCAGTTGAAGAGAACAAAAGCCACAGATTTTATTCCCTACCTTCTGTATGGGCTAGAAGACTATCTTCCACAATCGTGCTAGAAAGAAAATGTAATTTATCTATGAAATGTACATAGGACATATCAAGTCCATTCCTTGTGCACATAAAAACACTTGTCATATAGTTATCATCCCCAACTTTGTCTTGGGCTTTCTCTAAGAAGTAAAACATTTCCTTGGAAAGCACCATGCACTATTTTTTCCTGGCTCCAAAAGCACCTCAGGAGGAAGACAGAGCTCAGAAGCGGAAAGGCAATCTTACCGTTTTGTTTGGGGACAAGTCTGGTGACCACATGTCTGGTTATTGCCTGGCTGTGGTTTGTTCCTACACATATAGTCTGGATAAATTTCATTGTCTATGGTACAAAACACCAAACGGGATTGGAAGCCTGAAGGTGAAACAAGAAAGCATACTGGTCAATGTAGGGCACCCAGGACAATGCACTGGTGTTCGAAATGCAGTGGCGTTGCTAAGACAAGATTCTAAAGCAGCACTGAATCCACACGTGCAACTCACAAACCTGGAAGAGTCAGGTGCAGCTCTTGGTCTGTAATGTATGAATGATGCCTACTCACAGTATACAAGTCCACAGGAAATAAACGAGACAGAATAATTCTGTATAGGTAAGGGACCTTTTCTTTTGTTTGAGTGGGTTAAGAGTCACAAGGGAGATGTCATATGCATACACTGCTCACCAAGGAACCCTGCTCGGTGTGTGCTATTAGACCTAGAAGGTCAGTCTTGTGAAGACTAGATGTTGTAACTCTTCATGTTTCTTACAGGTTGAGTGTATCAGCTCCCACAACCACAGTATGGCAAGAGCTACTGAAATGGTCATCAGCAAGACAAGAAGAGGCAGATAGAAACTCCATAGTCAGATGGAGGTTTTTGGTTTGATTGCTGGGGGTTTTTTTGGTCGTTGTTTTTTAGTTTAAAATCAATAGTTTTGCTGATGCAAATTGAACATGTGGTGACGCCCCATGGAATCTGACAACCTCCCTGTTCAGTGAAATGGAATCTTACAGGCAATATTAGAGGTATGGCTCTGTGATACAACACAGTTTTGTAGACCAGGTCAGCTTGGAAAGTGGTTTCAAGTGTTTGAACAGGCCTGCAGAGGACATTAAGAACTGAGGTAAAACAAAATAAAACAAACACATCCCTATGATCCAAGATCCAAGTAACAAGTCTGAGGACTAAGACATGTAAAATTAGACAGGACAATGCAAGGAGCACAGTCCGCTTGTGATTCCATATGCGACCCTCCCTTGAGAAAACCTTAACTGCCACCAGCAGATATCTGTGTTGTCTTCCAGCAGGAGACAGAAGCAGAGGGCAGCACACTGTGTCTTCATGGTGCGGATATAAACCTTGAACCATGTTGCCAGAGACCAGGTCTTGACCCCTTACCTCCTCCACACTCAGAGCTGCACTCACTCCAGGAACCGTAGCTCCAGCTGTAACCTGTGGTCTGTCTGTGTGTAGGCAGGTAGTATTCATACTGTACTCCTGGGTTTGGCTCCTGGCTGATGAGCTATGAAAGCACGGGATAAAGTGATGAAAATAGCAGCAGCACTTCTTCCCTTCACAGCATTTCCCCACTGTGCCTGAGGGTTTGAGCTGACTTGGTCCCTCCAGTTCAAAAGAGGTCTTTTTCTCTAGGCTGTATTTTCACCTTGCTTTCTCTGATTATCTAGGGGAGTATCATCTTTCAGAAAAGGGTGGATCCATCTCTCTCATAGGCAAAAGATCTGCCTGATCTGTTACAGTAATACCCTGACACGGCATACAGTACACTATAGCATGCAGTACCCTAGAGCCTGTCCCTGCGCCAAACCCATTCCGTGCAGACTCATCTCAAAGTTAGAGCTCAAAGGAACACATCAAGCCTTGCTCTGCTCCTTTTTGGGCCTCAGAACCAGAACATAACACTGTGTTTTCTGCAAGAAAAACACTGTGGTCTAGATTAAGGGCCTACAGCTTTGTAAGATTCCTGGAGGCCCAGTTATCCTTCAAGAGTATTTCCCATCTCATCTCCACCAATGCACTCCCACTGCACAAAGTGAGGACTGCTATGCAGAACAAGACAGTATCGGTGGGGGCAAGCACAGCCACTTACCTCAATGACCAAGGGCTCTGTGGTGGGACCCCTGGCATGGAGGCGCTCTGGGGCCAGATCACCTTCTGAGCCACGATCATAGTGCATAACTGTACTAGCTACGTGTAGCGTTCGACTGAAGTCAATTGTCCAGTGCCCATTCAGGTAATAATCCCCTTGCACATTCTTGACAGCTGGATAAACCCACATGCCAGAGAAGAAAAGGCAGTAAATTAACATTTATGACTTGAAAGCTGGTTCTAGCTACTGCAAGATGGTGCCTGTTCTAGACTTTCAAGGTACTGGCAACCCACACAGCTCTCAGCGCCATCATTTGAGCACCATTTGCATTAATATTGCAATCCTCTTAAGTGGAGTGACAATCTAATACGGCAGCACCCATCACCATTGCAAAAATTCACATATAAAAATGAACAGTAAGAATTCAACAGGGATGCTCCCATTTTCACTAAATTCTGCATCACAGGTGTGGCAAATAAAGGTGAGCATTATCCACCAAAATGCTGGACCAGTCTAGCAGTTCCTTGCCAGAAGCTGCTGTACATTCAGACAGTTCTTGCCAGTTTTGCTGCAGAGAAAGCACTTATATGCTGCACAGCCAAATTCCTCCAGCTTATTCCTGTCCTGACTTTACCTTCTTCAGTGAAAATGAGGTAAATCTGAAGCCCAGAGTTGAGCATCACTAATACTTCAAAGATACTCAGTATTCAGATCCTGATTTTTCAAAGAGTTTTTCCCTCCGCCAGATCAAACTATCAAGCCAAACCTCCAAATCCTAGTGTACCTGAAAACCAAATTTTAATGCAATGGCTGGAATCCAGACGGACTGAAACACATGTTCCGATATCAGTCTTACCCATAAAGTTCCTGCTGGGCATAACCTCCTTGATTTGGATGCTGGTCGCTCCCACAGGGATGATGAACATTTGATTGTACCCTGAAGAAAAACGAAGGGGATTATTCAATATCTGTCTGTTGATAGTACACAGTCACATTTGTGCATCAATGATTCTTCCAATTTCATTGGTATCTGAACAACTGGATGAGCTTTATGATGGTGGCTGAAAGCATTTCAGTTGTCACTTTATCTGTATTCTGAATAGCTTCACCAAAAACTCTCCAGATGTCAGTCCACGGGCATACAGTTGCAACTACACCTCAGAAAAGTAAGCACATGGATTAGTGCAAAGTCATTTTTTTTAGGTTTTAAAATCTAGGATTTCAGTAACTGGCATATTGGGTCTTGACTAAGATTTGATCACAGCACAATTGTCTTGAAATGACTCAAAATTGGCCAAATCCAGAAGATTCAGTTCCATTTATAGCCTTGCAGAAATTCTAGTAGGGCTTTCAAGACACTGTGTATGGGGATAGTCTTATGAAAATGGTATAGAGCTATACCCACATGATACATTTATAGCATCTGTTAGAGACTGAACAGGGAGAGACACCAGCAGCATTTCAAGTACATTTGACTCTTCTGAGACTGAGAAAATGATTCTCTGGGTAAAGCAATCAATATGTTTTCTGATGCTGAAGTGCCATATTAGTTTAATTTTAACCTTCCCCTTCTCACCTGCCTGAACTATACAGATCATCTGTACCTTTAGGGAGGTTGGGCACATCAAAAGTGCCCTTCACATCATAGCAGGTGCTGTTATCCCCTCCACACTGCAGGCACTTGTCCTCCTTCTTGGTAGATTCTAGTATGTTATCACAGCCAACAGCCTGTCAGGGCACAGGGGCATCGATATGAATAAACCGATATATAAATCGATATGACAAGGGAAAGAAAGACAAGAAAACCTGAATCTAGGGAGTGTGGGAAATCAGAAGGTAGGAAAGCTGTTGTTAAGAGAAGGACAGAGCTGACCTCTTCCCTTTCACTTCCAGAGACAGGGAGATGAATGCTGTTGATATTCTCCTCAGCATCTCAGAAACTGTATGAATCCACTTTTTAGATATTATTACAAAGGGCCAAGTAGAACAAAAGGAAGAACCTGAAAGACTAATAGACGCAATGGCAGAGGAAGGAAGCAACAGGATGACTCACATGACAAACTCCCTCTACACAGATATCCCGCTTGCCAGGTTCACAAGTGGTCCCATCTATCACAGTTTCCTTGTGTCTGTAGTAGAAGTTTTCTCCCTTTGGAATACAGTTTAACTCACACTTGTTGGGTGCTGGTAGGAGAGAAAAAAACAAATAGTGTGTACCATGGCTAATAGCTTGCTAATGCATCAGAGTCCTGGTTTTAGATCACAGAAGCAGAAAGAGGAGTGAACTGACATTAAGTGGCAGATATCGAGCAGATTTCTGGGTCACAAACTGCTGGATGATGGAAAAATACACTGGGAAAGTCTCACTGTATGCATCCTTATCCCCAGGCACCCTGATTGGTGGGTGCTAGAGAGGTCGTGTTGGCCCATGGGGATATTTGGTTGCTCCTTAGTAGAACTCTTCATATGCCCCATGGAGTGAGTACAAAGCTTTTCGGAAAGAGAATAAGTGTTGGTACAGAACACAAGAAAGCTGTTATTTTAACAGACAGCAAGCCACTGGGAATGACAGCAAAGAGCAGAGTGAGGAACTCCCGTTCCTAAACCTGCTTTCTGAAGAGGTTTCTCAAGAAAGTGTGGGTCAATTGCAAATATCTCATGTTTTCTAAAGGACTTATTAATTACATGCATTTATTTCTCATGCATCTTGCTAGTATTCTTTCACAAATACAGTAAAATACAGCAGAGCTGTGGCTTCTTTAATACTTTATGATCTAGCTGCAGCCAGTTTCAGTTTTCTTGAGCAATGTTCCTGAAAGAACAGCTGTTACAAGAGACAGTTACGTACTGCTGCTGTGGTAGGTGTCTCTTTGCCCATATATCCAGCATCTTCATGTCAGCAATGCTTTGCTGCTGACAAAAAGATTATTTCCATGCCCCAAACCCTCTTGCTACTCCAGTTAGGGAAATACCTACTGTAAGAATACAGTCAATAACATGATAGTCACTTTAAAACATACTGCTGATAGTCAGAGATGAAGTGTAACTCTACTTACAAGACTTATTATTACCTCCATAATATGGAAGCCATTTGTATTTCTTTCCTTGAAATTCTGTCCCATCAAACTCTGCACACTGCTCTGCACGGAAATCTCTGGAGCCTTCCGGGCAGTTCTGTTTGGAAGAGAAAACATTTTCACTGGGCCATCAGGAAAAGGAGGAAAATTAAGTGTGCAGCTGAAAACTGTCCCTTCTGACTCACACATAAAGTCTTAGGATAAATTCTTGTCTGGGATCAATATTCTTTTGAAGAGGTACCATTGATGAACAGCATTCATCAGTAATGCCAAAGAAAATCTAACAATAGCATATTATTTCTGAACATGAATGATTTGTCTTGGGAAAAGGAGCAACAGGAAAGCAAAAAAAAAAAAAAGCAACAGAGTACAAACACTGTACTCTACCTGAATATTGCATGAGCGATAGCTTTGAGTTGGTCCAATGCAACTGGAAGCACTTTCTGTCCTGAAAGACCGAAAAAATCCCATTAAGCTGTCTGAACACAGGAAAAAAATCATCTCATGGTAGATATCCCAAATAACCTTCACATAGAGCATATAATATTTACACAGTCTCCTGAAGCAGCAAAATAATGAAAAAGCACTTTTTTTTTTTTTACTAAGGCAAGTTTGCATTTTCTAGTGCTATTTTCTGCTACATGCTGTGATCTGTCATGAATGAAACATAAAATAATTACAGAATAGCTCTTCAGCATTATGTTTTCACTAAGTAATGGAAGCAGAACTTTTTGTCCTTTGTCCACTAGCATACAGCTGACATATCCTTACCAGACCCAGACACATATTCCAAGAAAGACAGCAGTGGCTAATTCAGAATAGGTATGCACATCACTTACTGTGCTATTTATATGCACTCTAAGCCCATTCCTAGGGAGAGCTAAAGATGCCCATGAAGAGTGTGCAACACTGGTTCCAGTCAAATGTTTTCAGCTGAGAATTATGGAGAATAATAGCCATGGAATACATTGATCTGAAAAGTCAACAAAAATCTAACATCTCAGCACTTCTAAAATGGAGAGACAAGTCCCCAGGAATTCTAATCAGGCAACAAGACATGAGCGTATACCATGACAGGCAGCCTTCAAAGATGATCTTTCTTTAATCAGGGTGAGGTGGTTTCTTTTCCCTTTCCCACCCCTCCCCCCCCCGATGTTATTGAGGCTGAAGGTTATTTTTTTTTCTCTCCTTTTCTTGCTTTTTATACAACAGGACCTCTCAGGTTCATAATTCCCAACACGTACACTTCTAGTCATTGTCATCACTAATCTAACCAGCTACAAATGAGATGGCACTGAGTTACCATTGCTTGAGCCTACACAACTCCTGCACCACTCACTGGGGCAATTTATCTTCCTGGAAATCACAAGCCTGAGAAAATCTTGGCATAGCCACTGGTTCCTGAGAGCGCGACCAAATGCTCTGACCTCTCCTCCATCTCCCCCAGGTCTCCCACACTAGACCTGATTGAATGGTGGTCCTTTTCAACCCAGGCCATTCTATGATTCTATGATATGATTCTATGAATAGGTGCTGCCATACCAGTCACCTCATTGTACAGCCTCAGATCTCAGAGAGATCACTGTATTCAAGCAAAGGTGTCAAAGCAAAGACATGTTAAAGACAGTCTTCTTCAAAAGAGCAGTGATGAGACTAAAGCTAAGGATCTTGTCAGTGTAGACTTAGATGACCTTTTTCCTATGGAATTATGCCATTTTGGTTCTGAATGAATATTGGACCATACATACAGGAGCTTGGTAGCAGAAGAATACATTTAAAGAAAGAAAAATGAGGTTAGACCTCACCTTTGGAAATAGCAGTGCCGTTGCCGAACACTGACTCCACCACCACAGCTCCGACTGCACTTGCCCCATTCACCCCAGCTTCCCCAAACACCAGCCTGCCGCTTCAGCCTCTGGCCCTGTAAATAACACAAAACACATACATATCAAACAGACATAAGGAAAACAACAAACAAACATATACAATGAAAATGAAGCAGAACACCTATTTGTTCTCTTGCAAAATAGACTGTGTTACTGCCTTGTATTCCTAGTATGAAATGTGGCAGAGAACAATATATCAGAAAAGCCAAGCCTCTAGTAACTAGAAGTAGTAGTTTCCTGAAGACATACAGCAGCTCCAACTTCATAATCTCAGTACTTTGGAATAATCATCTGAAAGATAACAACTCCCTCTCAGCAAGGCAGTAGAGGCAAACTGTTAATTCAGGAGCTGTGAGCACTGTCACCCTAGACCAGATAAACACAACCCCTTAACTCCAAATCCTTGGCTCTAAGCCAGATACTTAGGGGAAATGAAGGAAGAAGGAAGTAAACCCCTAGAACACAGATCTTGAGGCAGAAAAAAAATATACATATCTGTATTTGGACATTTTTCACCTCCACAACATTTTACATGTTAAGGCATGGGCCACCACTAGCAGTAGCCTTAACTCATTCTGTTTTAGAAAGTCATTCTGAATACTGACGATAAGAGAAATCAGCACAGTAACGCAATAGGATGTTATAATTGCAATAGAATCACACAAAATACATTGTTGTAGAAGCATACAAAATAAGTTTTCAGGAAAGAAGGCCTGCTGCAGCTGACAGGATCTGCATACAGCAGAACACGGTGTCCCTGTTCACTGCAGGGGTGTTGGAGGAGATGGCCTTCAGAGGTCCCTTCCAACTCCAAGGATTCTATGATTCTATGATTTAGTGGGAAGAATAGCAACATCCTGAAAATAAAAATAATTGCAGGATGCAAGGTTTGAAAAAAAAAAAAAAACAAAAAAAAACAGTAAATGAAGGGTTGCTCTGGGAGTGACACTGTAAAGACAGGATATCCTGAGCAGCTGCACCTGTTGGGCAGTTTACATACATATTACACAGCTGATAAGGTAATACATACCATTTGGGCATTTAGGTATTTGGGTTAATTTGGAGAAGAAAGGCAGAGGAAGACTCAAAAAGGAGTCAGAAATTGTATCTTTGCTATCTCCATTTCCTTTTCCCTCTCATCTTAATAGTCTGCAAATTCATTCAAAAACACGTGAGGATCCACCGCAGCTCCTGCTTGTGGTTCATTATTCTAAAACACAAGACATGGACTACAACAAGCCATATTTCTGCTGTGGTAGAAGGATTATGAAGACAGGTGAATATTAATACAATTTCTATCTACACCTATTACTTCAAGTGAGAGCCCATGTGATAATCCAGTGGCAGATCATTCATGCTGTAAAGACATCAGGAGTCTATTTAAATTGCATGCAGTGAGAGTGGCACTCTTCGGTAGGTCCAGGCCACTCTTGCACAACGAGAAGCAGCCCCTTCTGAGAGCTGAGTATCGCAAGCAGGCATCGCTTCACAATGTCATTATCTATTTGCAGTGCAGTTTCATGCTGGTTCATGCAGGCCAATGCTAACTTGGCTAATTCAGATTAAGGCTGTTATTTTGGTGTGTAATTACAATCCATTACTGAAAACGAAAGGTAAAAAAAAAAAAAAAAAAAGGGGGGACATAATCTAATTCTGTTTCACCCACACTGTATTCCAAATCTACATAAGCTCTGGGTCTGGCTCCTAGCCTATCCTCTAGATTCACAGAGCCCCTTTTGTGACTAGATTACTTCACCCCAGTCTCACCCTCCACATCTCCCTGCTTGTGTTCTGTTACCATCCCTTCCTGTTATCCCTCCTGCATTCTCATGTAAATTACTCCCTGATGATCAGCCAGCTGGTGTGGTAAGAGTTTTCTACTGGAGTGGAGGAACGTGCTAGAGATGGAGAATTTTGCTATTGCAGGGATATTACCCCACTCAGTTCACACATCCACCCAGGTTGCTTTCCAGGGCCTACAGAGAAGGCACGAGCTCCTCACTTCTTGAATGTATTTTTCACTTCAGTTAATCATTTTTACATAAAACATATAAATCTCTGCTAGAAATAGGAACTATCCTAATTAATTATCCAATGAATTCAACTTGGGCAAGATGCATGAGTTAATCCTCCCTTGTCATGTAAACAGTTTTTGTAATTTTCTGCACATACTCCCTGCCTGACTTCAAGTTCTTGAGTTATAGTCTTGTTTTTCTTCTTCTCGGCCACTTTTAAGAAGTAATTCCCTGCTACAGACAGAGCAACACAGTCAGAGATATCTTACCACATTTATGCAGTTGCTACGACCATACCCACAACTATCATCCTCCAGAGTCACTCCATTTTCTTCCTGCTTCTACTGCTTTAATGCGAAGCACATTTTTCTTGGCCTATGCTATTTGATCTTCTTCACGTGAGTTTTTGTGCATTTCTTTCTAACACCTCTGCAAGCAAAATCCTTCAGGACGAGTTTTCTAGTTCAGACTAACTCTGTTTACCTTCACTCTGCTCACTCAATGGCACTACCCAGGTTACAGCCACTTCCACATATTTTCTGTCTGCCAAGTCAATGTCTCTCTGACCCCTTGCCAAACCTAGCTACCATTGTTCTGTTCCAAATATTCAGCTCAGTGTTTGCCTTTGGCATTCTCATTTGCCTTTCCGGGAGTAATCCCATCAATAGAGTTTTAGCTTTCAGAAAAGCGTCTTATTTTCCCAAGTGTTTCTTTCAGGCACCTAATTCTGCCCCCTGTAATCCCTCCTCCCTTACTCCCAAAAGAATGAAACATGCTACCACTCTAATTCTCTGCAGTCTTATTCCTCTGTATCAGCTGACTGATTTAGGAGCAGTATTAGCTCACCCTGGAAACAAGGAATCTTTCAGTCAACATAAGGGTGAAGAAAACATGTAGATAAAAATC
This sequence comes from Pavo muticus, assembly GCA_016647715.1. Classification (NCBI taxonomy): domain Eukaryota; kingdom Metazoa; phylum Chordata; class Aves; order Galliformes; family Phasianidae; genus Pavo; species Pavo muticus. Next base: position 582,057 of record JACDJE010000021.1, on the reverse strand, counting down.
CAAAGGGAGAGCATTTGAAAGTCAGATTACTGGAAGGCAATTAGGACAGAAAACCCTTCCCTGACACACACACCAACATGATAAATATTCCAATATCCCTCCTACAGAAGTAGCATTCTTTGTTCTTTCTACAGAGAGCAAAATCTGCAGGGACTCTTTGTTGTAAAGCTTATACATCTGCAGAGTGAAGGAACAATCATTTTCTCAGTATCACTCCATTTATATACACCCCAAAAGGAGTGTCACACAGAAGAATCCTTCCAAAGCTGTATGGTGTTAGAAGTATTTTAATAGGAACGCAACTCCCTCAATATGTCAGTGACTGCATGCATGCGTGCACAAATATAAAGCAACATAATAAATAAGGAATCTGTTATTATATACTCTGATAACAAGATGTTTTAAGATGCTATCAGCTAATTTCTGTCCCCAAAGCCTCCTTATGCTCTGCTCTGACTCCAGAATGCTTTTATCTGTTGTCAGCCAGAATGACTAAATCCCAGGCCCTGCCGGACCCTGGAACTAAAGGCCTAAAAGCTTAATCACTGCTATTAATTCAATTGGCTACATTCCCCCCCCTGCTTGAGTTTAGCATGCATACAAGAATGTAGATCCTCTATCTGCAGTAAGTATGTATTTTAATGTTTCAAGAAAAGCCAGAGAAAGCATACAACCATCTCACTTCCGAAAACTCCAGAAAGGGCAGACAGTTAATGCCTAGCTGCTCTGTCTTGTTCTCTTGCCTGTTAAAGCAATGGAAATGTTTATCTTCAGGCAACATTGATGAAGAAAACATGACCCTGGAACCACATGCTCTCAATGCTCATTGGTAAGCAAGCTGCAGTGGTCCAAAAGTTTAGAAGGTCAGTGATTTCATTTTTATGGACAGTGCATTGCTTTCATCAATTCCTTGATAGATGTGTTAAGCGATGTGGTTGGAGCTTATCATACTTATAGTATACTATATACTATATATATATATACACACACACACACACACACTATATATATATATATATATATATATA
>JACDJE010000021.1:482312-581013 GCA_016647715.1 Pavo muticus | reverse complement strand
TATATACACACACTTACAGTATAATATATATCACATCATATATATTTTTACATATAAAACGTGTACTGGAAAAGAAGCTATGAGTGGTACTTGACTCAGAAAGCCTGAAAATGCTGGCAGTATGTAGGAACAACTTAAAAAGGGCCCTTGAAACACTTCTCAATCAGTTTGATGAGATGGATAGGAAACTATGCACAGGCAGAGAGAGTGCATTCCAGATGTGCATTGTAGGGATGCAATGATCTACAAAGTTCACATAACTTGATATGGATTACAAGTCAACATAAGTATTTTCCTAGTGCCTTGACACAACTCCAATATTACTAATAAGCTATGAAAGCAAACATACATTTACTACACAGCCCAAAGAGAGCAGTGAAGATGTGCAATCACAGGTTCAAACAAACCAAATTCTTGTCAAAATCTTCCACCTAGTGTTTCCCTACTCATTGGGCACCTCTGATGGCCTATTCAACCTTAGTGATTCCATGACTCTTTGTGCTGCCTTTTCAAATACGCAAGCAGCAATAAAATACCATGTTATACAGCTCCAACAATCATGATCAGTTTTGGACAAGACTACTGCTCAATTTTAGCTCAGCAGGTCACACATCTTTGTTCCACTGAGCTGCAATTGAAAGATCTTTCTGGATGCTGAAAAGTTGTTATTTTGACTTCTGAAACTGCATCATGCAGTTAAGAGATTCCATTCAGACCCAGGAACATCTCAGTGACACCACTGAGACTGGTGGGAAATTGACATTGTAAGTTTACATTGGAAATTCTTTACATTGGCAGAGCAAGGCTGGGCTTTACAGCCAGGCCTGTCTCATGGCCATCCCCAGGCATCAAGCACCTCCCTGGGGTTGGGAACAGGCCCTGCTATGTTGCCGCTGCTGTGGGGCTGACAGGCCTGAGGGCCCAAATGGTGTCCCAGGCTCTAGGCAAGGTGGAAGGAGGCTGGTCAGGGCCAGTAAAGCCTAGCAATGCCATCAAGGCTCTGAAAAACAATTCACCTGGTATGTATGCTAAAACCACATGCTCTTCAGGATGTGAACTATTTCCTCCTCCTTTCTATGTTCAGAAGACCTGCCCTGTACTACAATGATGACCACTTAAAGTATTTCCACACAGCTAAGCCCTGCAAGATGTGGCATTCAAAGTTCACACCTAACTGTCAGGGGGCTGAGAACATTCAGTATATCTCAGACATTTATAATATAGTTGTATTTTATTATTCCAATAGATGCACTTTCAAGATAAATCCATCTGTTACCAGCTATGCTATTAGCCTAAAATGCAACAAAAAAAAAAAAATAGGCGAATGAATCAGAACTACGTGAACAATGCATTTTTTTATAATTCCCTCTTAACCATTGATCTTGGCTCAGACACAGCAGGCTTGCAAAGAGCTTTGAAGGTGAAGAATGCCAAGTACCATTTTTATGAATAATGAATAAGCAATCAAAGAATTGCATTTGAACAAACCTAGGGAAAAAAAAAAGAACGAGAGAGAACAAGATGGTGACAGCAGGAAGTGAAACAAAATGGTACAGGAGAGCAGCTTATTAAGATAAACTTTTTCTCAGAGAGAAGAAAAAAGCAAGGTTTTAACAATTTGAATGGCTTGAGGTTTGCACTCACTGTGTCCATCTTCCATTCTCCTCTACCACCCTAACCCTGGCTTGTTAGCATATCCTCTCTAACAAACCCACTAAAATCCATCTGTTCCCCTACAACTTCAGCTCCTTCAGATACTTTAGGTTCTTCCTAGAGTACTTAACCCACTCCCTTACAGTTCCCAACTCATTCCCATATTCCCTATGTTTACCTCCCTCAGCACACCTCACTCTTTCTACCCCATTATGGGCTCTAGCACAATATAGCTGTCTCTTTCCACATCCCCTGCTTTTCTGTCGGCTAGACAGAGCGTAGCACCTGCCTTGCCTACCACAGAACCAGGTAGGTGCTGCCTCACTGCACTAATTTACTGGCTAGTGGGCAGAGCAGGCAATAGCTACTTTTCAGAAATGGAAAGCCTTCCTGAGGCTCTGGGTGGCCTGGAGCTGATTAGAGTATAAGAGCAAGCTAAAAAGACGCAGCCACTGCAGAGAAGTTAAATTAATTACTGAAATCCCTGAGGAAGAAACAAGAGACGTTCAGAAAACTCCACAAAGAAGAGGATTGTGAGAACATTTTACGACCACAGACTTATTTTGGAAAAGTGGTCAAAACAAACAGAATGAAGTCACTAGAAATTGCTTATCCAAGTGACCTAACAGGAACTCAAGGTTGAAACAGATAAATGATTACATACTGGCAGACAACTCTTTCAGCTAAAACTGCTTCAGTATGTGATTACTGAGAAGTGGAAAGTTTGACACCAATTTACAAATGGGTCCCAGGAGAACCCAAAGAATCACACACCCACATACTATAAAATTGGCATCTACTAAATAAATTAATAGAAACTATAACAGAGAACAGAATTAGCAGATATCTGCATAAATATATTTGGGGAAGAGTCAACTAGGCTTTTTTAAAGGCAAGTCCTTCTAAGGCTATTGCAGTTCTCTGAGATATTTGTAAACATATCAACAAAGGTAATCTGTCTGACACATTCAGATTTCCAAAAAGCTTTGTACAAAATCCTTCACCTAAAGCTTTGATGGAAGCTAAGTAGCCAGAAGGAAAATTCTTGAGTGGATAATAAACAGGTGGCCAGAAATCAAAAACAAATGTAGAAGTGAAATCTCCATTCACTGCAAAAACTGACATTAGCAGCAGAATTCTGTAAGGAACCTGAACCACTCAACACATTTGCAAGTTTCACCATAAACATGGAAATAACAAAGATGAATGATAAGCGTAATAAAGACAGAACTAGAGACAGACCACCACAGAAAGGCATTATAGGACAAGTGACGGGTTACTAACATGAAAATTGAGATTTCACGTACATAAATTAAGCGATGAACAGGAAAAAAGATAAATCCTATCCTATCAAATACAATGATGACATATGACTTAATCACTAAAGAGCATAATCTTGGTTTTGACAGAAATGTTGTTCCGTTAGAGGTTTAGATTTCTTCAAGGAGGCAATGAACAAGTTTAGAGAAGAGAAATAGAGATGACTCCAGCCTGAAGGATTCATAAATCATACGTGACTGGACAGTGGAAGCATACTGAGGGAAATTGTACATATTTACCATTCTTCTAATAGATTTTTCTAGACATTTGCTTATGACATAGCTGGAATCAGAAAATATGGCATAACAAACCTTTGGTTCTACACAGTATGCTATGGAGAATCACCACAGCAGAATGCCTCAGTGCTGTTGGATCTTCCCATCTTTTTATAGCTTGGACAGATCCAGCACGTCAGGGAAGCTGAAATAAAGTGGTGGCCAAGCAAAACCTTTTTCCTTCATTCAGCATGCCTTCAAGATGAGCTACTGACTGCATGCAGGGGACAGTCTAGTGCTAAGGAGAAATGTGAGCATTTGTATTTGTATATAGGGTGTTTCAGACATTTCCCTTCCAAAACATCACCAGACTGCAGACAGGCAGGCAAGCAGATGAACTGAATAAAGCATATTCTGCTTGTGGTTCTTTCAACATAAAGCATAATCTTCTATAAGATGTGAGATAGAAAGATCTTATTTAAGCATATTTCCAACTCAAGATAAGAAGTCTATGACAGCTAACAAACTCTGCTTGATTTCTAGCCTCTTGTCCCTGATCTTCAAAGGAGGCCTACAAAGCTCTTGCAAATACTGAATATAGGAATAGAATTTCATAATTGCTTGAGAGATTAAAAGTTATGGACTCATTAATTTTAGTGGCATATTTATAATTCCTCACAACTCCCACTAAACACTTAACTCCAGGTGATAATTGCCTCTTCCCATCCCTCCTCTTCTGTTCCTTTACATCTAATAAATGTTCCACTTCTTCCTTTGCTAAGACTTCCCATCTACTCAGCAGGTCACCCTTTACCTCAGATTGTCCAACTCATTAATACAATTGAAGTCAAATTCAGAGAAACTGCTCTCAAACTTCATTTACTTCAGAAAGGTCCCAGTTTTCCCTCAGAAAGGAAGAGGAACCTGAGTACCTAACAACTGTGTTCCTTTTCCGACACTACTGAATTGCTTTAGTATAATTATTACATCCCCCCTTCAAACCTAAACCATACAACTTCTCTCTTTTGTGTAGTCTTAGTGGTTTAAATCAGCTAACCAAAGATTCATTTGTCTTACTTCCAGTGTCAGTTCTCTAAAGCTTTGAAGCAGGATATAGCAATTACTGCTTTGCAGATAACAACTCTCAAGCCAAAGGCACTACCAGAATTTTCTTGTTTAACTGCCACATTAGACTTTTCTTAATGTACCACAATAGGCCTGATGACTTCGACCCATTAGTTCTTTTGGAAATACTTCCTAGAAGTATCTTTAATTTCTTGTAAAGGTATTCAGAAGAGCTTTTACTTACTGAAAATGCAGAAGGCAGCATCACTGCTAGCAGGAACAGAAGGAACAAGCTCTTCATCTGCGTCTGTGGGAACACAAGGATTATTGATCGGAATTGCTTGCTTCTTTGCTACTTGTATGGTGACAAAGCTCAGATACCATACAGAAAAAAAGTGAGGTGGAACTAAAATCAAGATGAGAGAAGAAAAGCAGTTTTATCACTACGCTCCCTGGAAAGATGAAGTCAACTGCAAAGACTGAAATTACCTTGCACAGAAAGCCAGAATGTAATTACCGAGTGCAAATATTTCCTTGAACTTTCCTCTGGTATTATGAGAACACCATCCCCAGGCACAATGGAAGACGCATGCTGCTGCTTGCCTGCCCTCCCACCCTTTTACATACACACATGATAAAACACTAAGATTGTAACGACTTCAACCAACCCAAGGTCAGAAATTCTGCAGTTGACATTTCTGTGCCCTATAGTCATCCTGTGTGGCTTGAAGAAGCTTCAAGTCTCTTGTGTGATCTTACATGTTTAAAATCCTACAGTTCGTCATAGACAGCTATAACTTGATTTTACCATCTGTAGTTACAGCCCCTCTGCAGAGCTAGAGGGGAGATTAGGGCCACACAGACTATGAAGACAGGATACAACTGTTCCAAATAAAAAAATTTAAAAATCAAGGTATTATGCTAATTTGGGACCTCAGCTTTATACTGACCTCTTGCTACTTTATCCTTCCTCCTGTGAGTTGCAGAAACCAAACCCACACCAACCACCAACCCACATTCACCACAGTTTACAGCTGTGAAAAATGGCACTTTGGTCACTAGATGCTTCTTACTCTTTATGCCCCCCTTCTCATGACCTGTTGACTGAGCCCAGAAAGAGGAGATACACTAGATACTCCTGGCATAGCTCTCATCTAGACCAAGTTTCAATCAAATTTGGGAAAAGAAAAAGAAAAGCCTTCTTTTCACAATGCATTTAAAAAAAAAAAAAAAGCAAAAAAGACACCCTTTTTAATATTAAAATGTCATATATTGTTCCTTTAACCTGACCTATTAAATCTGGATAAAATGTAAACAGATATCACAATACTAGTATTGCTATAAAATCATAACGTCATATCAAAACAAAATGAAACATGCTTGATAAAGCATTTGGATCTTTCAAGTAACTTTATGATGGGCAACTAATTTTCTTGTAGTGCTATGCCTCACTGAATCCACTCTGCTCATTACAGCTCCATAAATCCATACATAACATGGATTTTTACGTTCCCAACATTCAGAGTGGTGAGGATGAAAAGCTTGTTCTCTAATATTTTTCCTTTGGAGTACGGAAATTAAGTGCTGAAAACCCAGCTGGACCAAATTCTTTGTTCAAAATAGCAGGGAAATGCAAAGGAAACGTAATGAGAAAATAAGCTTCTGTCACTATATTCTGAATGCCAATCATAGGATTCCTAAGAAAATGAAGCTTTTGGAGCTTTTTATGTGAATAGACTTTCATTCGCTTTGGATTAGCCTTCTTAAGAAACTGAGAAAAGACTGTAGCCTCTACTGCACACATGCGCTATTAATTCTCTTTCAATTAAAATCAAAGGAAAAAAACTTCTAGAGCTGCCCTCCATAACAGGTTAAATACACTCTCAGTGCAGCTGAGGCCAACAGCTAGATCTGTGTCATAGCCCTATCCAACAGTAACATTTTCAGACAGGTAGGACAGCCGTGAGAGACTTAGAAATCATAGAATCATAAAACAGCTTTGGGTGGAAAGGACCTTAAAGATCACCTAGTTCCAATCCCCTGCTTTGGGCAGTGTTGCCAACTACTAGATCAGGTTGCCCAGGGCCCCATCCAACTCAGTCATAAACATTTCCTAGGGATGGGGTAAAACAACACTTTTGCTACAAGTTACGCACACAAAACAGCAAAGCTCTTCTGAAGCAGCTTATAATGTCCTTACACCACTGGCAAAGGGCATTGTAAGAACAGCATTTTTTTTTTTAATGGTATTGATGTCAAACAGAGATAGATATTTGAGACTGCTCAGCTTCTTTTCTTATTGTCCAGAGAAAAATCTCTCTTCCCCAGCATTCCTCTCTCATAACTTCCATTACAGGCACTTCTCAGGTTCACATGGACAACTGTGGGAATCGCATCCATTGCTACAGCAGCTTGGCATTGCTGCTAGTGTACTGCCCACTCCTGAATCTGAACCTAGAGGTAGATAAGAAGCTGGGCCAAAACCATGATGCTCCTGGAGAGAAGGCTAGAGAAGCAGCTCAGCACAGCTGGCAGTGCTACCAGTGCCCAAGCAGTTAGAGCATCTTGGAGGGTTTTACCCAGACAGGGTCAAAACATTCTGTGAGGAGACAACCAGAAACAGCATCAAATATATGGGACAATCCCTAGCAAAAAGCAACAGGTTATAGCTCTCATGCTCACTTGTATCTTTGTGCCATTGCACAAGCACGGAAATTACTTTCATATGTCTAACATCTGGCCCAAATTAAGCATTAAAAAGTTTAGGCCATGCAGCCCTATTAAACTAGTCAACACATTCCAGGAAAAATGGACAGAAGGAGGAGCAGGGACTTTTTTAGCCCATTAAATGCTCCACTGCAGAACAGATCTTGTGGCCGATTCTCTGAGCTTCAACAAACTTGTTATTTTGAAAGCTTCCTCAGATGTACTCACCATTGATCCTTTTAGCCTTAATTCCAACTGGAAATTACACAGATGGGACCTGTCAATCTGTCTGAAACCTTCAAGAAAAAATGGTCAAGTTACGCAGTTATGCTTCTGGATTTAATGGCTCTTTCACTCCTTGCAGGACCTGGGATATGGCAACATATGTTACTCTGTTTGTTTTGCCATTCTTCTCACCAAAACCTGAGCGTGTGGGGGAAGGAAAGAAAAGGACAGTGTTTCACAGTGCTTTCACTTGTGACAACAGCAGCTGCTGCGCTCTGTGCCTTCTGCCCTTCTTTAATTCTTTTCAACGCTCCCCATCTACATTTTCCCACTGTTAGAACAGCATCTCCACCCCCCTTTCATTCAGAAATAGTAGCAAGGCCTGAGGGGAAATCGTGACTACACACCCCAGATATGGAACATCTGCTGGAAAACTAACAAGTAAGAATTCCTGCTGTAGTTATAAAATCTGAAGTTACATCAGTAAGAAGTATGAGAATCAAGTCACAGTAAGTAAGGAGCAATCAGGATCTTCAACCAGAACTAGAGACAGGCCCAAATATAGCAGAAGAGATTCAAGTTTTCTAGCCAACTACATCTGCTATTAACTGCTCAGATTATATGAATAAAAGGCATGAACTGGTGACTGCTCCCAGCTATCCATAAGCTTGGTCAAAAAAGGGTATGTCATAGCTGAACTATGAAGCTCTTTATTCCAACAGGGGCCAACCCAAACCTGATTAACACTGGAGAAGTTTAACCTTGGAATTGAATTTAGCAACTAAGGACATTTTCTTCTGTTCCAAAACAATAAGGATCAAATAATATTTTGTGAAAACTTGAGAAACTTCTTTTTGACAATACCCATAAAGCATATTCTGGTCCCCTTTCTGAACTGCATTCACAGTACTGACTTCTGTTTGGCACTACAGACAGGAGGTGCAGAGAGTCACAGAGGTGATGGCTATTATTTCTAAGTCTGGACACAACTCATCTTTCAACATTCATGTTCTCAAGGAAACAAGAACTACGCTGCCTCTGTGTATATATATATATAAATGGCTTTGAAACTGCCAGTTGATTTCAAGGTTTCAAAAGTAGAAAAGCTAACTTTCTTTGAAGGGAAAAAGTATACAGGGCAGAGATGAAGAGATACTAGATTTTTAACTCATCTAGATGTAACTCGTAACTTTGGATAAGCATCCTTATTTCAGGGCTCAACACTGAATCTACTCAAATAAGCTTTTGCTTTAACAAATGTCTAGAAAAGACAGACAGTCAGTCTTGGAGATTTCTTTATAGTGGAGCCAACAGTGAACTGGTTTTAAAATATTTTATTTAGTTACAAGTCTTATCCAGGGCCATGAAGGCTTAGCAAGATCACTGAATCATGCATTAGAACCAGGAATATGCCTGACACAAATTGAAGAGAATCAAGGATAATTGTAATGACTTCTATGTTTTCTTTATGTGTATAAATCCTCCTAATGCACAAAAAAAAAAAAAAAAAAAAAAAAAAAAAAGGTCACGGTCACCTACATAAACTTGACCTCTTTTCCAAATCACCTCTCAATATCCATGCTCCTAGGGAAACAAGACTTACATTGCCCATATGAATATGTGTGTGTGTAAATTTAACTTTGAAACTAATTTCAAGGTTTCAAAAACATTAAGTTAACTTCTGTTGGAGAGAAAATGACTTCTTTTCAACAGGAAGGAATCCAAACTTCAAAGAGATGTCATGAGTAACTCAGCCTTGTTTAAACAGTAGTTTAAGCTGTTTAGATGCTACAGAATCAAGTCAAGAAATCAGAAGAAAATGAGTTTCATTAGTTCCAGTGCTTCTAGTGGTACGTGGCTCTTCTCTGTTTAGCAAATAAGACAGACCAATCTTCTTTTGCCTGCAAATCACCCCTTGGGCAAAGGTATATACCACATTTGCTGGTCAGAGATTGTCCTGAAAGGCAGGAGATAAAAAGACTCCTTCAGGGTGGGCTCTCCTCTGTTGCCAGATAAGATACAGCCAGGCTGGGCTTGCAGTTAAGTGCCAAAGCTACCCAGCAGTACTAGCTTGACCAGCTACTTACAGCTAACTTCATGTCCCGCAATTTTAATTATTAGCACATCTGACATTAAAGCAGAAGTTGTCAGTGTAATTTTACTACTTGCACATTTTCAGCATTTCCTCCCCACTTCCACCACTAACGTTTCCCACTCCCACATCTTTATACGTCATATCTTCCTCAATTATTATATTTTTATAGGAGCTGGGGAATCAGAAAGAATATGACATTGTCCTGTTTTCCAGTGGCATCAGTTTTCTTAGCCATTCACTGAAGTCTCTAAGTTTTTAAGAGTGACTGCATTTTTCTGAAGACATTATGAATTTTTGCTTTGCTTTCTCATGTTCCAGCTTTCTTTATTTTCTTAGCTTTTTCTTATCCTTGTCTACTGACAAGTATCTTTCAAGCTTTCCGTGAGAGAGTGAGAGAGTTAAAATGGAAAATATACAGATGTGGTAAGAAGGGCAAGGTGAGAAACAGGAGGTAATGGAACAGGGATCAAGTTTAGGGAAAAAACTCCTTTTACTTCTTCTGAGTGCAGCACTGAGAAAGCACGAGGATCGCACCACAAAGCCCTGAGGAACCAATAAAGATATTCCTTTGGACAGAGGACGTCACATCCAAGATACATCTTAACATGGTGCCTACCTGTTCTCTTCCCTGCCTACAGCAAACAATTTTTACTTTTATTCCATATTTTTTCCAAAGAAAACTCGGGGCCAGATGCCTTTTGGGTTGGGTGGGTGAGACTATTCATGTGCATGTGCTTGTTCAAGTGAGAGGATGATGAATTTCCTTTGTCTTGACCACACAACAAGCCACATTTATAAAGAGCTGTTTGTATACAAAGCAGTGGATAAACGTTTAATAAATGTGTATTTAAATACACATATTTAAAGACTGAAAGCGTTTAGTGGGACAAGAAGGGAGAAAGAATAAAGTAAAAAACCCAAATTGAGTAAAAGCTTTACAGAGGTATTTTTATCACCAATACAGATTTATTAATTCACTCTAAATACACGCTAGGAGTTAAAGAAACCTCATAAAGAAAGCAATCCTGCAGAGATGTACTTTCAGCAATATTATGCATTTTAATTTTTCAGCTGAATAACTCTAAAAATTTACCTTGTTAAGTTAAAAAGTTAAGAAAAACATGCTAATGAGCACAGCAGCAGAGCACCAGCTGAATAATAGCAACATATGAGCTTCTTCTAGAATGCTGTATCAACAGCCTTTCAACTCAGCCTTCCGCCTGATTCATAACACACACAAAACCTGAACTGGAGCACTGCTTAACGTTGCTGACTCTGAAGTCCTCTGTAAAAACACTGCCAGCATATAGCAACACCAAATTCAACAACACCTGCGGAAGCTATAGCAGCCCATCTCATACAGTTCTATACTGAATACAGCAATCACACAAAACACAAGCTGAAAAACCATTGGGTGGAAGAGCAAGATTAGACTGTGTAACACACAGAAAGCCTAGGAAGACACCACACCATACCCTATCAGGGGGTGGGGAAGAGGTTGATCTGCTTCCTTCCCAATCTCCATATTGCAGGAGATTATATAGTGCTTCATGAGGACAGCTATCTTTCTACCTATTAATATCAGCTGAGATTCAAATTTCTGCATCCAGCAGTCCACTATTGGGTTTGCAGCTAGAAATTCATTATGAGAAGATAGGATTCTGCCTTCTACTCGGTAGTCTCACTGTCCTTAGTTGTTAATTAAGTGTGTGAGCATGTAGGGATAAAGACGAGAGCATGCAGACTACTTTAGACAGTAAATATTGCAACAAGCAGTCACACGTTGCGTATGGAAAATGCATGACAAGGATATAATGCCCCAAACATTAACAATCAAAGAGGAATGGCTAACAACCTTCTAGGTCAACTACTGCCTGTGCAGTAGCACAGACTTCGCTTAAATGAATTATTTATCCTGATCTGAAATATTACCTGACACTGAGCTCTACTGCTAGCATGCCAGCTGGCTGAGATTAACCCTTTCCAATTCAAAATTTGAAGAATCCTTTAGGAAGACAAGGGATGCTGGAGAGCAACTTCCAATTTTATTTAACTTCATTTCATCCTAAACATAAATGTGGTAATTCTGATCCGTGCAAAAGGTTAAAAAAGTGACTGCTATCTTAAAAGGAAACTTTAAAAAAATACAAATTGTTTTGTGTCTTTGCAACATCTACATCTCTTCTCTGAAAGGATATTAACACTGCATTCAACAGTGTACTCACTAAACACTCATGTTACATTTAAATTAATTGGTTTGGTGACTAACAACAATGTTGGTAGAAAACCAAAAATATTTACCCTGACTCTAAGGCAGGTTTCAACTGCTGCTACCTACACATCTAAAATAATTACTTAAAAAAAAAAGTTTTACCTGCATATAGGTGCAAATATGCCAACCACAACCAACTAGTGTGGGTACACCTATTCCCTAAGCAAATACCCTTGCAGGCTATGATGCTGACATACCTTTGGTGACACGAAGCCGGAAATTCCTCAGAGAAATCAGTGGGCTTATTTCCATTGCTATGCAACAGAAAGCTGATTAACACAAGTAGAAACAAAAGATAGGGAAAAATAAGAATTAAAAAAAAAAAAATAATCAAACACCACAACTTTCAGCTAACTTAGGAGGCAGAACCTCAGCTAGTGGAAATAGGGCCAGAGTCTCTAAGGACACCAGCCAAGCATCTTTCATCTGTCACTAAAAATTAACCTCATAAAAAAGATCTTAGGAGAGTGTGATTGCATGGCAGTGCCTGGAGAGATCTGAAAGGAAGCACGTGCTCAACTGTGTGATCACAGCAAACTTACAACAGTGGGATCTAAATATAGATCGGCTCCTTGCTCTAAAACTGTTTTCTCCCACAGATGCCAAAAGCAAAACCTTTAGTTACTTCTTTAAGAGTTAAGCAGAGAAATAAACAATCTTTTGACAGTACTTATTTCCATACATCACGTCTGTATGTCAGGAAAGCTTGAGCTTGTTACTTTGTAGGGAAGCATAAACTAATGTTTTGTACAGAGACAATGCATACAACTACTTAACCAATCAAGTCTTAAATGTTAGTCTCTCCTCACACGTCTAGTAACTTTTGTTAGTCATCATCCAAGAAAAGATGTTGGAGCACAACAAATCCTATTTCAAAAATCCAATAGTAAAGTTAAAAAATGAGACGGTGAAACTGCATTCAGCAGAGTATCATTTCCAGTGAGATAAGTTCTTTTGACAAGTCCATCATACCATGGGCATAACTGCAAATGACTAGATCAGAGCAATCATCTGTCTGTCATCCAAATGTCTAGTCTTTGTAGCTATGGTTGGTACTCCAAATAGTTTATCCTCAGTTTTAATGCTTCTCAAAGATCTAAGAGGAAACCAACTTATTTCTTCAGTACTTCAGTCAGCATCGTTATACCAGTAGAAGAACAATTCCTCCTTGTATCAGCTAAGGACAAGGCTCTAATACCAATCACAAGAACACCTCTAATTATATCCGATGTATTCTAGGTGTTGTTCTTATACAAAAATAGCTTATCTCACCCTCTTACAAAAAAAAGCTTTTTTTTTTTTTCCCCAGTGTACTGGTGAGTCACAGAGTGACTGAATGCTAATAAAATGTTAGCCATTTTATGATATCATGAAAAACCCTCCTCTGAACAATGGGAAAGCCTTTTGGCAGCCTAAGCCCTACCTGTTTCACGGCACAGAACACTAGTTTGTCTTATTTATATTGCAGTCAGAAGGACACCTCAATCAAGACTGGACATATACATATATATATTTTTTGCAGGTTCCCTATTTTCTAAAGAAACATAAGCGTTCATTTAAAAAAGATTTGCTCATAACCAAGCTTGCAACCATTTTTCTTGGTAGTACCAACAAAATACCTCTTATACCCATTTCCTAAATCCTTTCAGCACAGTCTTTCACACCGACTCCAACCAAATCTTGGCGCCAACTTTGTAAGGCAAGTAATCCCTTAAGTAACAAGATATTTTACCAAGCAAGATCAGAGGAAGAACTCCATCCCTAAAACGGAGATACAGGATTTGCATCAGAAGATTATCAATTACTGAAGATCAGCATCTAAGATAATTCATTCTACAACCATGATTGCTTATTTCCCCTTAAAGTTAAAGCAAATAAATTTGTTTTATTCTTAATATCATACACATAGAGAGAGAGCAGCAAAGAAAAACCTATACCTTTTCTCAAACATCCCTTCAAGTCATTTGTCAAAATCCTTTTCTCCAAATCTACATTCAGAGTGGACAGTTCACTAGAGATTTAGAATATGCACATACTACAGAGTAACTACCCCAAAACACAGCATTTCCCTAAACCATCAAGTGTTTACATTCATGAAACAAAATAGTTCAAAAACAAGCACCTCTGAGGTGCTCTCTGGTGTGTGAGAACTCAGAAGTACACTTGAAGTCTAAATTATCTCACACAGGATAAAGAAAATACACTAAAAGCAAAACTTCTGGAGACCTCAAGTTTACTTTATGCTTTTAATTTTTGCATTTTATTAATCAATCATTCTGTTCATTAACCTCAACAAACACTAGTTCAAGCTAGTGACTTGCCAAAGATAAATTGTCCTACCTACTTCCTTTGCACATCACACACTTCCCTTCATTCCTTTTAGCAGCAGAGTATTAGTCCTAAAAGCCCAAGGGTAGGCTGTCCAACACATGTGGCTGTGTAACACACCAGCTCATCAACAAGGTGCACCTGAGAAAGAATGGTTTTCCACAGCTGCTCCATTTACAGACCCTGGAAAATGCTCTGGCATTACAGAAGATAATCGTGATCAGGAGAAAAAAAAATAAGTTGCAAGCAAGCTTGCAGAAAAGCTAGTGAAGGGCCATTACAAGTGCAATACAGAAGGCATAAAAGAAACTCTAAAGCCTTGTGAAGACCTTTCCAAAAGTAATAAATAAGGTGTTCTATAGGGTCCCTGCAGACAGATTTAATGAAACTTAAAATCTCCTTGATCTCTTGTACTAAGATTAGTTATTTCTAGCAATAGGAACTCCATTCAAGATGGTTAACTTTATCAAAGCTTTGAAACTTAGTTATTAAGCAAACGTCCCTCCACCCAACCACCCACAAGGAACACCAAGACATCAGACTAATGTACTGCCCTACCATGTTGCCACCAGTCCATTACCATTCCTTGCCAGCACAGTTCCCTTAAGCAGCTTCTTGTCCTCCCTCACATATCGGACATCCTCCAGGTTAAGATCCCATCCTGCAAACCACCCCTTTCACAAGCAGGTTTGCTGATTCAAGCACCATTGTTCAGTTGGGATCAGACTCCAAAATGGATCCTGCCTCACACAGCTGAAAGCAATGCAGACTAATCAGGAGACACTCCCTCTCCTGCTAGAACATTAATAGAAGCAGCTGAGCACTCCAGGGATAGTGGTTAGCGGATTTAAGAGTCCTAACACCTAGGCAGGGTTTTTTTATTTCTACCAGCAAAAAGCGTGTTTTTCCAGTCAGTACCCTCGCTATGTGTGTCTTGGTTTCTGTGTTTTTTTTTCCTGGTGATGCATGTGTGCCTGACCCTTCCACCCTTTTGTTTCTCCTCACTCACAGTGTCAGGAACAGTTTTGATTACATTAAGTTATAGTGTAATTAACTGTGAGGGAAAGGGATTAATGTTCACCAACCACATTAAGTGTTTTTTTCCCTCCCTCCCATGAAATCCAATTTTGCAATGCATGCAATCTGCTAACTCCTCTCTCCTGTGTTCTTTGAACTGAAGGAAAACAACAGTGGAAAACCAATGATAACTTAATACAGAAAAAAAGAAAAAAGAACTAAAAAACCAGCACTGAAAGAAAATAGATGTCCAGGTGGAAGAATAAGGAGACAGTCCAGGACACAAAGACAACTCTTACCTTCTGCATGTACCTGTGAAAGGTGAGTGCAAAAGCTGGAGGCACTGATGCCACTCTGTAGCCAAGCAGCAAAAACCACTTTCCTATCGTTCAGGTTCAAACAGTGGCTCCTAACCCGCTCTTTTCTCCAGCTTCTGTTTGGTTACTAAGCCTTACAACACAGGAAAAGGAGAGTTGGGTTTCATTTAACCCCCTCAGCCTCCAAGTTTCTTCACAAGAGTTTTCTTTTGCTTAGGAAAGCCAGAGTTCTAAGCATGCATGCACACATGCAAAACTTGGAATTGTTTCTAGCTCCTGTAGTCTGTGTGCGAGTGCACACGTTGGCTGTAAATTGTGCCTTAAGTTACCGAAGGGGTGGAGCCCTTTATAAGTAATTGTACTTTAGCTGTAGGCAGCATATCAAAAGTGAGACAGATCACTTTGGTATTCCTTTTAGTAAGTTCCTAACTCTAAACCAAAATTATTTCCTTTAGAACTAAAGCTTGAAACACAGTACAGAGACTTTTTTTTTTTGACCAAAGAAAGTTTGAACTTAGATACAATTACCAGCTAGTTCTGGCTATAAGCAGACTTAATCAGATCCCTGAGATTTGAAAATACTATTACTTTGCATACAGATATGAATTTAACCAAACACAATGGCAGCTCAGGTTTCTCTATTTTCGCCTCGAACAAACGTCATGCAATTTAGATACCCTCTTAAAATTCCCACGAAGGAACAATTTAGCAATAGAAAAGCTGTAGAGGGAACACAAATATAGTTGGATGCATTACAAGGAAAACTTGTGTTGTTAATCATGTGGATACTGGAGAAGTCATTGCATAACAACTTAAATGATGCTGTTGTTTTATCTAGAAAACAGATTCTTTTTCCCTCTATTGATTCTATCCCCTGCTAAGCATAAAATATTGAAATACAAAGATCACTGATCTATAAAAATAGATTCTGGATCACCAACTATAACAGCTGTCAGCATTTTCATCCTACTTAAAAAAAATAGTATGACAGACATCTCCAAGATTATGACAACAGCTTTAAAACTTAAGTTTGGGTTCTTCTTTTTGTTTGCCTTCCAGTTTGAGAGTCCTTTTCCATCAGTAGTTCATTTGAAACTGTGAGAACAGAACCCTACTTTCAAAAGGAAAGCTGAATCTTCTGCCTTCAGCTAACTCCATGGACTGGATCTACAAGGAAGACATCAAGATATGCAATGAAATATCCGGATCTGGCATTGCTAGTCTCTTGATGGCCACATTACTGCCTTACCTGATAAAAAGAGACAATAACCTTGACAATTGTGACAAGCCTAGACAGCACATAGCTCCAAACTGAAGCTTCCAGCAATGTCATAAATGCTCCAGGTGACACGGAACCACAAATACTACAGCAAGCAATTTTATTCAAAGGCTACAGCTGCTTTAATCCCTGTTGGTCAATCCCTGTCTGGCAACCAGCTACAAAAGATACACAATGCCCAAATTCTACAGTTACACATCCCATGTGGGACAGAGTTCAAATAAAAGTTACATCTTTTCCACATGCAAAAACAATCCTGTACTTCCCTGTCCAAGCTAGCTCTGACACAATAAACAAAGTCTACAGGATAAAATAACAGGAAAATCAACACAAAATGTCATCACATCCACTAACAAGCAGGGGACCCTCAAAGTTTTAAAGATACAACACACCCCAGTGCTGATGCATGACTATGTTCCCCTTGTCAGGAGAAACAATAATGGAACGCTGTTAGTGTCTAATTAAGAATATAGAGATAATTGTTGTTCCCCTTTAGAATCAGATTTCCCTTGGGCCAAGCTGCAGGCCTTTCTTTCTTTCAGAAAGGTGTCACCTCAGCCTACCCTTTTTCTTTACCTACCTTGTACTCTCAGCTGGCCGCTGGCTACTGCCATCCTGCCAGCTGTCACAATTATATCCTAAGCTTAATGACATTTGATCCTCCACAAATAAAAGCCCGAATGCCTGGTCTTACACAAATAAACCACACTTGCAGATCAGTTTAAAGATTTTAGCTTGTATCACTTGAAAGAATTGAAACTGAATCCTAAGGATTCAAAAGCTAATAGAACAAAACACAATTCCAGATGAATTAATAAAAACCTGATTCTTAAAATTTCTTTTCACAGCAGTCGGATCCTTAATTAATGATTTTTTGGAAATATCAAGTATAGTAGCTTATTTGTGGTTCTCATGCTGACAGTTTAAGCTACAAAAGAGTTCAGAAACAGGGAAAATATGACTGCCTGTGTTGGAATCTAGCCAGAAACATCCCAAAACAGCTGTGCCTACTGCATTAAAGCAGATACTGTGTAAACACATCTAGATTTATTTTAACCCCATAAAGCCTTAATAGGTAACCTGCTAAGATCTTGAAATAAACCAAGAAGCGACCAGACTTTTACCACAACTAAGCAGCATGAAACATTGATGAAACTCCTTTTATTAACAAAAGAAGTTAAGAAGTCTGCTCATACTTCCTAGTTCCAGTAGTGACACGACAAAATCAGATGTTATTAATGTGGGATTCAAAAGGAAGGCCAGTCCTTGCCAGGAAAAGGACAATGCAGTATGAAGTAAACAAATCTTTGCCCTGCAGTTCTAAAGAATGTTTTGTGTTTGTACCTTTTCTCTGTAAGAAAGAACATTATCCTTATGCTGCAATTATTTTCATCACCTACCATTTAGTGAAAGTATGATAATCCACTTATTCAAGACCATTCTTGTCTCTTGAAAAGACAACCACAGTTCACTATGAAGTGAATACATTCAGGACCTTAGGCATTTCACTCTTGCCACCAGCTCTATCCAATGGCTGGCCTGGAGGCAATGGCATCTAGGCGTCACATATGAGATCATCAAGAAGAAACAATTGAGGTGAGCGCATATTAAATGGGTACTGCTGAACAACATATCACTTTTAAAGTTATCAATTAAGTGCTTTTGCTAAGAAGTAGGCATTCTCTAGAGGAGCTGCAATGCTGGGATTTCAACAGTTACATCGACAGAGGTCTGCAGCAAGACTTCAGCTTTCTCTTTTATTATGCTCCAGGAAGTACCTTTCACAGAAACAAGCCAACAGGATTCCTTACTGCCAGAGGTTGTTTTCAAACATCTAAAGATTTGCATACTTTACAGATCTAGCTCCAGTCTAACTAGTTAAGGGTGTTAGTTAAGGATGTCTAACGCTTCCATAGTATCAGCTGTTGGTTTGTTTTTTTTTTTTTAATTTCATTTGAAAGCAGCATTATTTCTGTTTCTTCAACTATAAACCACGTTGGGTTCAAGTCAGGAGATTTAGGCTCCATTCTCAGGTATCTCATGACTTGCTGGGCAAAATATTTTTCCAGTTACATTAATGCCCAGTTTCTTAGATATTTGCAGTAGCCTACATAAAGGAAATCAACAGCCATTTCTATACTTCAGCCTAGTACTTTAGGGCATATAATTTAGGCACATCTTCAAATCCTTCTGAGCACTTGTTAACACTAAATTATAATGTGACATTCCAGGTAAGCGTGCTGATGACTGAACAACACAGGAAAGAAATAAGGACCTCTGGAGTGTCAAACTAAGTCCACTGCTATTAGGGATACTACAGCATATCATTCCTTCTGTCAGATGTGCAGCATTCTGAAAACTGCACATTTTTTTACATAGTATTTTTTTTCTGTTTAAAGGTAAGGCAGAATAATCAAATTTGATTAAATCTGAACTTTTCTTCAAATTTGAATAAAGTACTGATAACTCAGTTCTTCTCAGACTCCTACTTAACATCACAGATTAGGCATGGCATTTAACCCCCTGAATTACAGCCTCTCAGTATATAGAATTAAAACCTTTCTTAATCCCTCAGGAAAAGAGGGAAAGCCTGTTGCAAGGCTGCACACCAATCAGCTCTTTACAGTATAACTGCATCAAAGTCTGCTGTGCTCTTGTAATAACTCACACACTCCTCTCTCCCTCCTCCATCCAGGAACTCTTTTGAGACTTTGTAGAATAGCTGATCTATTATATCTTCTGTATAGGCACTGTTACTAGCAGAGATCATTTTTTTGTAGTTTGCCAGTGTTGGGTTCCAGTAGACTACATGAGAGTAAATTGTAGTAAGACATACGGAAAATAGGCTCCAGTGTTCATAGGGTTATTGGTTCACAACTCTGAATGCCCTAATCCAGGGCTTAGAGAACTGCAAACAGGCAACTGGACACAGACAGACCTAAACTTCTGAAAGAGTCACCTTCTACACTGTCTTCAAATTTCCCTGTGATTTTTAATCTAGAGGATTAAACTGCAGCTGCTGACCTCAACAAATTCTTCAGGAGATACTGTATTTCTGAAATCCGGAGATCTTTCCAGAGGCAGAATTTCATGAAGCACTGATATGTAAGGAAATAAGTATCACATAGGGTACTTTCACTCCTTTCACGGGGGAGTGTTAGAGCTGTGATTTGTGAAGTTTTGGGGACTTGTAGGTGACTCCTAGGTTTTCCTTTTGTTTTCCTGGCTGCACAGAAGCAGTCCACTTTTGCTTGCTCTAAGGTTCGGTAAGCAAGTGCTCCCCAGCGAGTTTGTGCTCCTCTTTGTTTATACACTTAAAAATCCAGGATACATCTAGTTATTGCTTTCAATTCAGCAGCGTGGTTTCTTGTTCAGTGTGAGCTACCAGCCAAGGATTCCTATCCATCAGCCTGTGTGCTCATGGGCATCATTTAATTCCCTCCCGCTCACCCAAGCACATTCATGCTAAGTGTCAGAAGAAGAGGGTTCCTGTAACTAAAGTATAAGCTTCATTCCTATCCAGCCTCCCTTCTTGGGCACTTCCATTTAATACAGCCCAGAACAGTGAAAATAGTCATCAGTATTTTGCTATAATCTGTTCCAAGAACAGACCAACTCACAGACACGTGGTCTGATTGGGTCTCTTTCTCTTAGACTCTTCTTGGCAACTAAGCCAATTACTGTGCTCTGTTCTCCAAAACAGACTTAAAATAAATTGGCTTTTTGTATTCAAAGAATTAGATACCTCTCTTCATCCCTTTCCAAGATGAAGGAAATGGTAAGCTTCTCACTTTGTATTTATCTTGATTCTCATCCAAATCAGGCAAAACTTCTATTCAGATCTTCTATTCATGCCAACTTTCTGAACAAACTGATGATGCTACACACACACACACACACACTTCAGCTCCTCATCCTTAGGCCATTTAAAGAATAATAGCACACACTGATAGTGCTGGTGTTCAAAAAGCAATAACAACTTCCAAGTGCAGTGACTAACTCCAGAAAAACATTGTCTCAGGATCCAAGCAAAGGCACTGATCCATTGCTAAGACAGTACTTGGATAGACAGATATTTGCATATGAAAACAGAGGGGTAGCACCTAATAGGACTTAGGTTGATTTCAAACCAGCCCAACTATTCCCAAGTTTAACCAGTGTAAGCTAAACCAGGACATAACTGCATCTATTGGAAAGGTAGAGGAAGCTATATTAATTTTTTCTAGCACTGGATAATGTGTCCAGATTTTCCAAAGTCTTATCTCAAATCCTAAGATCTTTACATAAAATCACAGCTTTCCTTAAAATTAGACACTTAGAATACTAATTATTAAGAAACTTAAGATAAGGCTCCTGCAATCCCATTTTCTTTTTCTGCATCATGGATTTAAATATTACGTAGGGTGAATTTGGCAGTCACACAGAGAATCTCATTTAGAAAGATTAACCTGGGAACACAGAGAGATCTGGAGGGTCTCCATTAGTCCATTCCTTGCTGCAGAGGATTTACACTAGAATAATTATTTTTAGCAAGCATGCGCATGCACTCAGAAATAACATATATATGCATTAAATGAGGCAATACCTCATCCAGAACAGACGATCCCTCAGCTGTTTGTTTTCCTTTTATTGTTGATTTTACATTTTAGTTATATATAAAAAGTAGAAGAAAGCACAGGTGGTAAGCAGATTTGGGCTAGAAAATTAATTCCCAGAGAAAACAGTTTTAGTTCTTATACAAACAAATACAGTGATTATTTTTTTGCTTCACAAGCTGTTAGTAAGCAAGTAGCAAAGAGTCAAGGCTGGTCATTTATATTCAGATTAGATTTGAAAACAAAAAGGACAGACTCCAATCTCCCAAATGTTTTCTAGATATTCCAATCTGCTCCACCCAAAAAAGCAAAAATAAAAGTTTAGAGCACACAAATGTAATAAAACATGTTGTCACAGCTCCTATTTACAGTGATTCACAGTGATTCACAAAGCTGTTCCCAGTGATGTCCCAGTACTTTGATTGCCAAACAAACAACAGCCTTCTACTTGGAAGGCCTGGACCACAGCTCCGTCAAATTGATCTGAAGATTTTAATTTTCAAAGGCTTTGGATCAGGCCCAGACTGAAGTGGCAGAGGACAGAGCAGAGAAAGAACAATAACTAGCTAACTATAGGCCCGGTCTTGGTGTTTTATAATCAGTGACGAAATGACAATTATTTTCACTAGTGTTGGACTGAGTCCTAAAAGGTCTTGCTAAACTGTTCTGCCCCTGCCTGAAGTTCTCTGGAAAAACCAAAGCAGACAGGCTTCACTTTCCCCTTGGTGATGACTGCCTGCTCTCAGTATGGTTAGTCTCCCCCACCCCAGCACACTGCCTGATAAAACACAGACCCTGAGTCCCTCAGAAACAGATAACAGCATCCCTGCATCTCACAAATTTCAGCCCTTGTTAGAGAGGGAGCTTGCCTGGCAGTGATAACAATACAGCAAAGCTCTGAAGGGAAGAAGGAAGCTGACAATCACACGGCCAATATGAAGAAAGATCCTCATGGAACTATTACAGCTCTTTTCTGCTTACACATCCAAGCTTTTTCTCTCAGTAATCTCTCCGGACTCCCCTCAGAGATCTCCTGCTATTCACTGTGCAGTCAGAAGTCACCTGCTCTTAGCTGGACT
This sequence comes from Pavo muticus, assembly GCA_016647715.1. Classification (NCBI taxonomy): domain Eukaryota; kingdom Metazoa; phylum Chordata; class Aves; order Galliformes; family Phasianidae; genus Pavo; species Pavo muticus. The sequence continues at coordinate 558,847 of JACDJE010000021.1, read as the reverse complement.
TGGCACCGACTACGCCAATGCCAAATGCCATTTAGGAGAGACAGGAGAGAGAAAAGTTGAAAGCAAAACTTCTGACAAGCAATTCCCACCCCCATGCCCCACATACATTTATCCTTCTAACCTCCAGTCCACTTATACACATTACTTCTGCTTAAGCAAAGTAATTTCAGTGCCAAAACATGCTCTTAGTTTAAAAAAGTGTTATATTCAGCAGAGATCTAACTCTAGCATAGTGAACATGGAGTCATTAAGATTTAGCTCTATTGAAATGGAAATTGAGACAGAAAGCTTTCTAGTTCTTTACTTCACTTTGGAATTGTAAGACAAGATCGATTGCAACAGCATTAAAAGATCCTCTGGACCAACATGCCCTTGATAGCAAGTACTTGGAAGCTTGAGGCACAATGTTGGCTCTCACTGGCGCCCTTCAGTGTCAGGCAGTCAGGAAGCTGACACTTTAAGGACAGCATCACAGCCTGGCTGCGCACAGAAAAAAGCTAGCAATGAAACAGAGCAACAGGGGCTGTCAAGACGATGATCCTTCCCTCTGTCTCGACAAAGTCTCACAGCACAACTCTCTCCAGTGGCTCAAGGCAGAGACAGTTCTTTTCTTGGATTCTGTCCTTATGCAATCCCCACAGGGCATGAGAAGGTGCCCAGATCCTGGCAGCCGTTGCTGTATGCCTGTGGCTCAGATTTCTGACAAGGGATTCTGGAATAAGATTTCCCTCCCAGCATAGTGAGTCATTTAGTCATTAACAAAAGAGCTTTCTGGGGCAGAACTCCAGCTGCATCTGAGATCTCGCCTCCACAAAGAATTTTTTTTTTTTTCCAGACACAGGTTTAGTCAGAGGAGGAAGGGAAAGAGTTGCTTTAAAATACCGATCCAGGGATTTTTGGTTGCAGCAGTTGAAGGTTTCTCTTTATTCTTAGAGCAGGATCCTCCTTCTCTTTCCTACTGCTTCACAGCTGCCGGTTGAGCTTCTGTGCTTGCCGCTCCTTTGCCTCAAACGCAAACTTGGTGTCCTGCAACTGAGCAATAGCCTCCTTGGCTTCCTTCAGGTCCTGACAGATGTGCTCGTACTTCTCTGTCAGCTCCTTGTTCTCCCGGCGCAGCTCCTGTACCACCTGGTTCACCTCCTCTGTCTGCTTGGTGCAGTGGATCTTCAGCTGCTCTACCTCAGAGAGCATGATCTCCATATTCTTGACCAGTGACTCTAGTTTCTCTTTTGACATGGTGTCAGGATCAGTTCTATTCAGTCGCCCTAACCCAAACCCAAAAGGGATAAAGAGAGCAACCCTGTGTAGCATGCACCAGGAAGCCTAGCACTCACAGTCTTGTGGTCTTTTTATACTCCCTTCTGCTCATCCTCCTCCCTCTCTTTCCTTCCCCAAAGTGTCTCTAATCTTCTTTGCTTGGTTAATCTACTTATTTTTATTGCACTGTAGAAGGGCTGACAACCCCACAGTAACATATGTGCCGTGCAGCAAAAGCCAGAGCAATAATGAGACTCTATGCAGTCTGCCATAGAAAAACAGCTTTCATCTGAAGAATTCTCTTGGGAAGCCCATTAAAGTACAAAGAAAAGTCTTCAAGTCAGACACCTACTCCTGTCCTGCAAATCCAGTCCCAAGAGTAGAGCCGGTCTTTCATCTTAGATATATTGAGGTAAGCAATCTTACAGCAATAGAAGCCAAGTGTAGGCAAATAAGAGAATTAGTGTCAGTTTCTTTGCCTCTCTCCTAATCCTAATGTTTGGGTGAGATGAAAGGTACAAAACAATCATCCTTTATCTTTATCTTTTTTTTTTTTTTTTTTTCCTCCAGAAGAAGCTCTATCCAGCAACTAACCCCACAACAGCCTGTGCCCCATCTTTTATTGAAGGAGTTCACAATCTTTATTCTCCTGGTTATCACAATCAGTGGCTACCACAGTTGCCATCATCATCATCAGGAGCTGGACCACTTGAAAGTGGCTTGTGTTCTGATAATGACATAAAGGCTAGAGATTATAATCTCTGGTTCCAACTCCTCTCAAAGTCACTTCAACTTTACCTGTGACACTGGCTCGGAGGTGACATACCACATGACCTACACCAAAGGGCTTCCCAAGATACTTCCAAACCATAGCCAGGTGCTGCCTGAACGCATAAAAATTTCTTCCTGGACACACATGCTACCCTCAATGGTCTCAAACTGTTGTTGAACACTACTGTGAACCTGTGAGACTCAGGACTGAGGCATGAGTCTGACAATACACTGATTACTCAGGTCATGCCAGGCAGCAGGATGATCCCAGCAGCCACAAGGGATTGAGAGAGTCTGGCTGATTTTCTGAAGTTTGACGCAGACTGTTTTATGCATTCAGAGATCTGATGTAACAATGTTATCCTGGAGAAATTAATACAGTTGAAAAGGTACTACTGTGTGTGGCTCTCCAAGAAAGAACCCATGCAATTAAACACTGATTGCCTGGTCAGAGGGCATAGACCACAGCAAAGACAAGAAAAGTGGCTTGCCCTTGGACAACTCACAAAGTAAGGCCAAACAAGAGTATCTCTCTCCTTCCTCCCCACATCAGGAACTCCAGGCTGAGCCTACATACCCATAGAAATGCAGTCCTGTTTGCCATACGTTACACATAGACATGGATCTGCCCTCACCTCACAGGAGTTACAGTTCATTGTACAGTATTGCCTGAGGACCTTTATTCCTGCCTACTGTTCTGCAGCCAGTTCTCTTAAAAAAGATTGCTAGGTAAGATTCTGTAGTCCCATCACATACATCCAATACCGGATTGAGAGAGAATACACATTTTACATGTGTAGCTCCTAGAAATACCTTTTTCCTCCAATCTTTGACCCTTAACCAAAAGATTTCATTTTTTCAACTATGGAGAGCTTCAGACGCTTCATCTCACAATTCATTCCCCTCTTCTCCCCTTTCTAGGCTCAAAGAAATGAAGCTTTTTCTTCCGGGAATTTTACATCTCCTTCAGCACTGGATGAAAGCACTGCTGGACACTGGCCAGCTCTGACAGTGTTCAAAGGCCTAGGACTTCTCACAGCTGGATGTTAAAGAGTCAGTCACAAAGCCAGCCATCCTACTGCCTCTCACACAAGTGCACCAGTGGGCCCCTCTCCTGCTGGCAGATGGAACGTTTTGCACTGCACTTTGAAATGAGTAGAAAGAGTGACATCCTTCAGATGAAAAGAGTGGGAGAATCTAAACATAATTAGAATATGTCCTAAAGTCCTTGAAGAAACATTTGCACTGGCTGTCAGCCCAGATCTCACGTGATGCACATGGCACTGGAATAGGCTGGAACACGTTGCAGCATTACAAAACAGCAGGTCTTCATTAGTGAGGAATCTTCCCTGTCTAAACAACTGTACACAAGGCACCTAAACATTTTAAATCAAGCAGAATTACAACGATGCATAAGGGGAGTGCCATAGAGGTAACTCACTTGGATATTAGCAATTGGTATGCCACCTCTCACTATATTGCTCTCAAAATTATTTAAGTTGCCTTGGATACAGACAGAATCTTGGCAAGAGAACTGGGTAAGAGACGCTACTAAAATAGCAACATGAAAACAAGGAGTAACATGACATAAGTTTCTGACAAAGAGAGATGGGAATTATTAGGGTTAGTGTGATTCAAAATCTTCGATGAAGTAAAACGTAGGAATTAAAAACATGCTTATTTAAATTGTAATTGCAGAATGATGCAAAAATCAAGCTAGAGAAAAAAATAATGAAAATCTAACAGAAGCTGTAGGGTTTTTTTGTTTTATTTTGTTTTTTACCTTCAGTCAATGCTGGACTCTGCTCTTGCAGAAGAACTGGAGGCAGAGGTAAACACCAAGAGTGGACTCATCTCAGAAAAATGCAGAACAACATACCTGGGAAAAACAATTCAAACCACAAGAATTCAGTGCACAATGACACACAGCAAACAGCAGAGCTAGGGGCAGAGGGAAAATAACCCGACTGGCAGATGGGAATTTATGATATAACATAGCAGGGAAAAATTAAGCACTGTTAGGCTCTACTACATAGAGACACTGCACCACAGAGGGTGGAAGTATCTTCAGCATCTCCCTCCCTCCACCCCACCGGAGGAAGAAAATAATTTTTCAATCGGGACATCTTAGTATTAGGGTTTAAAAATAAGTTTGAAACTGAGACAAGTGACCAGAGAAGGTGTTGATTTCAAAAAAATCAGTAGAATCTAGGAAGCAGGTTTAGGGAAAAGGATTTAAAACCTAATGGCAAGATATTTCAAGGACAGTTATGCCCTGGTCCCTTCATATTCTATGGAAGACATCTCAACTGGAAGGATGCTTCTATAATTATTAAGGGCCTGACTCTGTATTCAGCACTCTAAAAACACAATGATTTCTATGCACTCAGGCAAATTGTGCCAGTCTGGTTATTTCAGAGTTATGTGAAATCAGGAAAACTTGCTGTTCAAATTCTCACTATAGCATAGACTACTAAATTTAGAAACAACATTCCTAAAAACTATTTGCCTGCCCTTGCATGTTTTTCCCTATTCCCATCACTCCCACATGCATGTGGATCTGAGATATAAAAAAGCCGGAAAGGCAGAGATAATCAAGAGCAAAACAAGAGATCAACGATTGGGAATACCCACTCCTACTATTGTGAATGGCAGGAAAATTGTAGAAAGCATTAGTGGAACTGAAACTTCTGGTGCTTTCCCACAAGGACTGGGAGCTACCACATCTGACTGCAACATCATACCCAACTATGCTGATTTTAGCACTAGAAGCATGCGAGAGAGTATGAGGTTGCCAAACTGAGCGTGGTTCATGTGAGACATGAGTCTTCTTCACAAGCCTCTGGGCCAAAGAGAATCAATCATTCCTATTACCCAGAGGCACACACAAGCCAGAAATGCAGGTTTCTATCATGAGTCTACCTCTGAGAGACTCCCAGGAGGAGGCACAAAAAAACATATCCTTTAAATATCAGTTTGAAAGCAGACTGCAGACATTCCAATTTCCAGATTATTTCAGAGAGGTTCTGGGAACATTTGTAGAATAAATCAGTTGCCTGTCTCACTCTCTCTCTAGGGTTTTCTCAGCAACACAAGGAGGACAATTCACTAACCTAGATTTTTACATGGGAATAGAAAAACCTGCTAACTAGCAGGTTTAGAAGCCTAATAAAGGCTTCTAAATTGCTGCTTGGGCTGACACAGGCAACCACCCAGTATAAACCCCAAGGGATAAGAAGTACAGCTACAAACCAATACCTCATCTTCTCAGGCATATGCTATCTGCTTCTAGTTTCATCAGAGAACTGCAGCAGGAGACAGCAATGTACTGTCTCACAGCAGCTGTTTTAAGCTTATCATCCCCAGCTAGTAATGATCAGTATTTTAACTATTTGTATTAATACGTTCAGCATATCTAGCTCTAGTGATAACGTTAGAGCTCTCAGTAATGTTTTCTCATGCAGTCTTTTCATTTATCCCTGGCTTATCCCCAGCAATATCTCTCACAGCCAGTGCAGTATGCATAAGCTCTGTGCTTCTCCAGCTAGGAAGTCCATTTGGGTAAATGCATTACGCAAACAAACTCATTACAAGATTAAGCATAAAGAGCTCTCATCTCTATAATTATAGTAAAACCATTTGAAGAAAAAAAAAACCAACACTAAAGACCAAGTAGCACCTGGAGGCACTGACCATTCCTCTGAGAGATTGGGAGACATTCATATCCAGCTGTTCAATTTGTTTCCAAGAAAAGAAAAACACTATGAGTGTCAAAATACTCCACTGAGTGAGACTGATATAATAACGATGTCACACCATGGAGCTTACAGACTACTGAAAAAATCTGCTCATATTAATGCATGAAATTAATTTTAGCAACTATCGTAAGTACTAATCATATCTCACACTATTTGGCAGAGGTTGAGTTTAGCTTGGTGTAAAATTACGTGATTTGTAAGTTTAAGTTTAAAATACTGCACTAAAAGGATACTCATACAAAATTCTGACCAAAATGCTTGACAAAAATTAAAATAGGATGACTCAATATTACAAGTGTCTACAGAAAAGATTTTCTGAATACAGAGGTACTTCTTCCATTCAATCACCACTAAGATTAAAACATTTAAGATTTAATTTAGCTTAATACAGCTTAGTAAAGAAAAACCGATACCTTTAGCAGAGTTATCTCCGGATTGTCACATCTGAGAAATCAGCTGGGTAGTGTAACAGTGACAGATTGCTTTTGTAAACTGAAGGTAACCTTACTCTATTAGCCTTTTTGTCACCCTAAGAGGAGGAAGAAAACGTTGTCTCCCGCCTAAAAACTATTGAAGTTTTTTGAGGTAAAAAAAAGTTCCAAATTGGGTGAGAATGTTGAAATCTTCAGGTCAAATAAAATCTGAATTGTTAGTTTTAAAAATGTTAAGAATGATTTAAAATAAAAGCTGGTTTAAAATAAATGCCTTATTCAGGGCATCAAATTGGAAAGGTTCCAAAGCCCCTCTACAGAGCTCTGCTGGGAAGACATCCTCCATTTCACCTCACGAATCTTCTAATGAGGACACTACATATTGAGCAAGCCAGCCTTCTTGCTTGGACTCTGCAAAGCCACTGGAGAGGGATATATGGATGTGGCGCCTTACAAGCAGCTTGGAGAAACCCTATTCATGAAGAAGAAAATTAAACCCAGTTGTAATCTTCAGCATACATCGTCTCTGTGGAAGCCAGTGCTGATCTCTGTATGCCTCAGACCTTCATGATGAAAGCATACGCAGCACCTCTCAAAAACTGATCTCCAGTTGCTCTTTTGGCTATCCTAGTCCACAGACCAAACCAAAGAATACGCTGCCAGTGACTGTGCTCAGCCAGCTCTGAGGAGGCCAGGGAAGCAGGCATGGAAGAAGAGCTTGAGGAGTGCATGGGGCCTGGCAGAGTCTGCAAGTGATGGTTTGGGCAAGGGACCACTCAGGACCAGCTGAGAGGATTTCACTCCCTGCCATGCTCCTTGGCTTGTGCCGCACTTGGGAAATGGTCACTGCTCCCTCCCCACAGTGTCTGACACCAACACTGTGAAAAGAAGGGGAAGAGGAAGGAACCATCTTCCCTCATCCCTCAGTGTGGATGGTGGCCAGACAAAACCTGCAAGGGGAGATCAGCTTGCACAGGAATCAAATTATGGTTCAGGTACCTCAGTGAGTGAGGCAACCTGAACAAATGGTTCAGCGGCAGCACCAGGCATCAAAAAAACTCACCAAATGGGTATGTGGTTATTCCAAAGTGCTGAAACTACAGCGGCATTTCAGTCAAAAGGGTATTGCAGGGTGTCCGTAGTAACTGGCTGACCTCCTCCTAATGCCAGCAATTTATCCACAGACACAAAGACCTGAGTAGCAGTCAATGGTTTGTCTGTTACATCTCTCCATGTTATGACGAACAAGGGGCTGCTGAAAAGGAAGGGAAGGAGCAAAAATCTATTACCCACAACCAAAACTTCGTAGAGGGGAACATATCTATTATTCTACACTGGCAAATAAATAACTAACTTGTAAACATTCTTTTATTTATTTAGCCACGTAATTTGTCCTAAAGACTGAGGTCCATCTAGTCAGAACATGCAGACTTCAGGAAAACAAACAAAAGTCCTCAAACTGCTGCCATTATTCAGTACATACGAAACAAAATACTGGCAAAGAAAACAAGTGTAGTGCTTCTAATTTTAGGAGGTGAGGTTATGTAATCCAGTACTGTAGCCAGACTACACTTAATAAATTAGCAACGGAACATTTTTCAGTAATTACTGAGAAATTTGATCTGGTGAGAAGGAAGGTCTCTTTTAGTTCTAGATACATATAAAACAATCTCTTACATCATCTGTCCTTTCAAATGCAAAATTCTGTTATGATTATTTTGATCTGACATTTAAAATTCTCACTACCTAGCTAAACTGATAAAGTTGAAGAATTTGTCCGTTTTCCACACGTTTCTCTTGACATCACTACTAGTTGCACATTTAAGAATAAGTCAGTTTGTATTATCCAAATACTTCAAGGAATTTTTAATTGCTCTAATTTTCAAGGACTACAGACTTTACAGCAGTATCCAAAAAAGACTCAGCACTGTTTATGAAGCCTCAGGAACTCTAAGGAATGGAAGCATTCAGGAAGAAAGGACTTGTTCAAAAAGGATGTTTTTAAACTATGAGAGATCAACGACATTGGCATGCTCTTACCCAAAATGACCTAGGAATAGTTTCATTTAACCATACCAACAAATTGACAGTGTCAATACACTGCTAAAAATGGAGGCCAGCTTTCCAGGTGATGGTCCTCCTACTAACTTGTAATGAGATCTGTCCCTCAGCAAATCATAATTGAACACTATTGAAATAGACAAAATCATTGAACTTTCCGGTGACAAGAAGCATCTCTGTCAGTGCTGTATTCCTAGTTCCCTGTCACAGAACCAGCCTTGGCAGCCTTTAAGCAGATTAAGTACAAAACAGCTTCATCTCCAGAGGAAGTGGGATTAAGAGGTTTACTGCTACTATGACAACAGCCAGGTTCTTAAAATAGTTTTGAAACCTTAGCAGTGACTGGGAATGCGTACGTCTCCCCTGAACGATTCATCATGTACTAAATACAGTCTTCCAAAAGGAAATCATATTTTATAACAGCCTTCTATTTTTAAACATGTGCTTTTATCATGCTCTTTAATCTCGTTATGAGCACTAAAAATAGCAGTAAAAAAGGCACTGCGCTGCCACGTGGCTGTGACTATAGTTTTAGAAGTAATTATTGCTAAAGATACCAGGACAGACATTGCTCTCTCACCTCTGCTCCAACATAGTATGTATTTTGTGTTTTTCTTTTCCTGACAGTAACCAAGCCCCTTACTAAACAGAATGCATCAGGGACCAGCCATTCCACACGCTCAGTGCTGTCAGACACCAGCCATTTCTGATATAAGAAATCACCCCCTTGACATCCACAGGTATTCCACTGCATCTCACTTGGAATTAGCTCCTTCCTCAGAGGTAACAAATGAACACAGAATTTGTTCATTTGCAAACAGTTTGTGCCTAGGGCATAATTCTGCTGATAACCTGAGGGTAACAGGATGGCCTCCATTTGAGTATGCTATTCAATCAGTAATTAGCATTTTATTGTTGAGTATGGCTAAATAACTGATTCAATCGGATATGCAGCTACTGCATATTATGAATGTTTAGTTGAGCTCTGAGGCATTCTCCAAGCATGTTCATGCTGACTCGTACAATAAAAACAGTAAGTAGTACAATGCTTAATTCCGATTACAGCACCACCCAGATCAAAGCATGTAACTCTTATCTGAAATTACTGAAATCAGAAAATTAATATGACCACAGAAGCCGATTCATTACTCTAGTCAGTGTAGATTAAAGCATATTTTAAAACAAAGGAAAAGTAAGTCTAATCCAATTACACTGGTGCCAAGCTGAAATCATCTTCCTGCAGCAAATGGAACTTTTTTTTTTTTTTTTTTTTTTTTTAAGAGGACCAAATTCAGACTCAGGAAGCAATAGATTGTTTCCTTATTGTAAAAGGAGTTGTTAGCTCCAGCCAATGAAGGGTGATTCTTTTCCCCATGAAGTTCACAAATTCCTGATGTTTACAGGCCAGAATTTGCCCTTCAGCATATTTCAAACGCAATTTCTAGGTAATTAAAAAATACTTGCTAGTGACTACTCAGACCAAGCTGAACTCTCCGTGCAACCTAATGCTGTCAACCACATAAACTTATCTACCTATTCCTAAAAGATTACATTAAAAACGTAATGGAGCAAGAAAACAAACTGGTAATTAAATTAGAAAATGGAAATCATACCTCAAACTTCAGTATTGAACTTCAGTAAGATAAATTCACATGTTTTGGCACTGCTATCAACTGCATCTGCAGCCTTCAAGCCCCATGCTTTTAGAATTTACAGCAACTAAAGGAAGAAGCCTCTTAAAAACAATGAATTTTTTTAAACTTCAATTTAGCGTTTATCTGTTTGCTAAAACAAAGCACTCAACAAAGGCAGCTATAGCACCAAATTGTTCCATTTTGAGTGCTCGCTCTGTTTCTTGAGGAAACAATCTACAAAGTGCAGATTTTTACTGAATACTTCATACAGTTTGAAAAAATCTCAAGCTTCCTTTTTATATTTATCATGTAACATTTGCATTCATGACAGATTAATCACAATTATTTGTTTTTTTCTTGTTATCATACAACGGAAATTTTAAGTTCATGCAGAATCACAGAATCATTTAGGTTCTGAGCATCTCCACAGAGGTTCCACAACAGCAATAGGTTATCTGTTCCAGTGTTTATTCACACTTCCAGTAAAAAAGTATTTTCTTATGCTGAGATTGAATTTCCTGGTTTTTAATTTGTAACTATTGCATCTTGTCTGTTAGTGCTATTGAGAAAAGTCTGGCTCTCTTGTCTTCATTCCCTCCCATCAGGAGTTTATATACACCAGTAAGATCTTGCCTGGGCCTTCTCCTGACTGAACAGTTTCAGCACTCAGCCTCTCTTTATATTAAAGACATTCAGTTCCCTTAACCACTTCTGTGGCCCTGCATTGGATTTCCTCCATTAAGTCTTCCTTGTACTTAAGAGCTCAGGACTGGACATGCTACACTAGATTTGGCCTAACCAGGGCTGGGTGGACAGGAAAAATCAACTCCATTGACCTGTTGACATATGTCCTCACAGTGCCACCTCCAGAATACCATTAGCCTCCTTTGCTGTAAGGGTGCACTGTTGGCTCATAAGGTCCCTCCCTCCAAGCTGTTTTCCAGGTGGTCATGCCCTAGCAGGTACCAGTGCCTGGGGTTACTCCTCCTTAGGTACTGGTCCTTCCATTTCTCCTTGAACTCTGTGACATCCCTTTCTGTCCATCTCTTCAGGTTGCCGAGGGCTCCCTAAATGGCCGTCATCTCTTCTACTAGCCACTCCTCCCAGTTTTGTATCATCTCCAAGCGTGCTGAGGGTGCACTCTATTCTAGTGTCCAGACCAACAAAAAAGGTATTGATCCTAATATTGAGCCCTGAGGTACACAACTAGTGACTTGTCTCCAACTGGACTTTCTGCTGTTGATCGCATCCCCCCTGGAGCTGGATTTTCTGCCAATTTTCAGTCCATCTCTCTATCCACTTCTCTAAACCGTACTTTGCTGTTTGTCTGATGATGATGCTACGGGAAACAGCATCAAAAGCTGTCAAAAAAATCTAAGTTAACTACACGAACCACTCTCCAATCATCCAGCAAGCTAGTTACCTCACTGTAGAAGGCAATGAAATTGCTCAAGCATTATTCGCCCTTTGAAGTCCAAGCTAACTACTCCCAATCAACTTCTTGCCCCTTATGTATTTGGAAATGCTTTCCAGAATGATTTCTCAATCACCCTTCCAGGGACTGAGGGGAGGCCGACTGGTCTGTAACTCCCTAAGTATTCTTTCTTGCTCTTGTTGAAGATATGAGAGATATTTGCTGTCCTCCAGTCTTCAGGAACCATCTCCAGCTGTCAAGACAATTCAAAGACAACTGAGAATGATCTTGCAGGCCTCCTACTGCCTGTGCTTGATTTTCTGTATGTCAGAATGGATCCGTCTTGTGGTCTTCCATACCAACCTTCCATGCACAGACAAGGTAATCCCCTAAAGAAATATCTTCAACAGCAGTCAGTCCACTAGGACAAATATAACTTTGTAGTGACTACTCCTCCAAAACAAAACAAAAAACGCTGCTAAGGTAAAGGACCTTTTCCTATCACATCTACATGAAGTCAGAACCAAAATAACAATACAGTTCATGAAGCTTTTTATCTGAACAACCCATGTATTTTTTCCTAGGTAACACTGAACTTGTAGCGTTTGGATATAACCTCATGTAGCTTTTATAGTGCCTTAGATATAATCTGCAGTTGCTTTTGCAACAGGTTTTGACCAACTGTTTAACTTGTAAGATAGCATTTAGAACAAAATATTTCTACAGAAATCACTTTTAAGAAGCTATTCCACTGTGCTACTTATGTGTACTAAAACAAGAATCTTACTCATTAAATAGCTACCATGTTTAGGCCTCTAACAGCATTAAATGATGGCTTTAAAATACAAGATAAGTCAGGGTCCATGCAATTTTTATTTTAGTAATTAAACAAATACAGGAAATTTTGCAGTAATCTATCAAAAATGTATCTTATTAAGAACCAGAAAGGTGTTTAAAAAACATTCACATTCAATTCAGATTATGTATAAACCAGTGTTTGTAAAAATGAAAACAGCAAATGCTTTGAGTGTAAAAGAACTCCACTCTAGTTCATGTTTCAGAGTTTCCAATGACCAAGTTACCACCGAGATGCAATCACAGTGCAGACATGTTCCACAGTCTATTATACTCATTTGAATAGCACAACTGCCAAAAGTAATACTTTTTTTTTTTAAATAAAGCATTTTGAGAATTTTCTTCATACAGTACCGTCCACCTGAAGTTTACTGTCCAGCATATTTAATTCTTCACTGCAGTAATGGCAGAACAGTTGTTATCTACAGGTCCAGAGTGCATACAAGTACAGATACGTATCTACATATCCAAGAAGCACCAGTCTCCTATGCCTGAAAAAGCCAGAGTCCACATTGCACATTCAGGAGATGTGCCATTTTTAGTAGAGCACAGCCTTGAATACTTGGCTTAAAGTCATAATAATTATCTGCTCAGTCAAGAACTGTTCTGAATGTGTTGCAATATACGTGTACCTTCCAGACTCACCTCACATACATCATAAGAATTTGAGTGTCATATTAATAGCCATCCATAGATACGACAGCATCATACACCTTTGCTATAACAGTTCCTGGGGATCTCTCATCTTTTTGCTCCAGATTAAATCCTCAATGCTAAAAAGAGAAATGAAAGTGGCTGTTTTTTAGACAAATCTGTAATTTGCCAGTGCTATATTTTTTCATGTATTTATTTGCAGTAGCTTTGCTGAAGAAGGAGACTAATCATTAATTTAAGCTGAAAGGGGAGAGAAAACTATCAAGATACTCAGTTTCAAAGTACCGCTACTGAAAGAAGTCACAGCAGTTACCGGTTAGTCTGCCTGCAGCACAAAATAGATGAATCTAGCTACTGGAGTTAAACAATAGTTCTTTCAGAGCTACAGTCTAATGTGCTGTAATTACCTAACTAACATAATGATAGCAAACAACTCTTTCAAAACTGCAGACTAAATATCAGAACTCTTTCAGTTAAACTAAGCTAACCAAGTTGAAACGGTTCACAATTTCAAATTAGGTAGGTGCATTAAGACAAAAGAGAGAAAAGTGATACAACTTTCACACTAACAACTCAAACAACTCCAATGCGAACAAACGCTTTTCTTAACTGCACATTATGGACTCAAGTTCTGAGGTGATCTTTAGTTTCAAACCTCATTTGGAACACAATGTACCATGCCTCAGCATAAGGGGACAAATCGAGAAAATTTCAAATAGTTTTTGACATTTCTTTTTTGAAAATGTATGTAAGGTGCAGTAATAAGCAGTGTACTGTAACATATATATTGGTCAAGGCTTGAAAATCAGATTTCCCTTCTGAATTTGAGATTCAAATGCATAAACTTGAACAACAGTTTCTGTTACTACATATTTTATAGTCTCCAGCACTGTAACATCAGACCAGCTCAGAAATTAAGAATTCAGAATAGCAGAAACGGCTCTAGGATGAGTGAGACCGGAATTTAGTGTTCAAAGATTGCTTGCATTGAACATCTATTACTCTTCCTCAGGTTGTACATCTAAAATTCATTCAAGTATGTGGGAAGGCTTCTGTGTATTTCTATGGATTCTAAAGCATCTCTTAATGGAGTCAATACTCCAATGGTATATATTTAAAAAAGTAAAAACAAATAATAAGCATGACTGCTGATTTTCAGTAACAACTCTTAACTGAGACTCGGCTCAGATATGCAAACAAATGCTAATGGTGCCAACTCTTAGCAAACCTGTTCTGTACAATAAAGCAATAGTTAGGATCCCCAATAAAATACACAAGGGAAGTTTTCTTAGATATAATGCTCAGGAAAAGAACAAATTACAATCATATAAAAAGCCTTTCCGATTCTTCCAAGTGAAAAAACGCCTGTTTTAAGATAGGCTTCATTTCAGCAAAATATGGAACAGTGAAAACACAAGCAAGTTTGCCTTGAAAAGTCAATGTAAGGAATTTTGATATTGTTACTTTATTAATGCTATCCAAGATGAATCAGCACACAAATGAGATGAATAAAAGTACTTTAGACAAGACAATACATTTTACGCTAACGCTGCAGTTAGCAACTCATACTGGAAAAGACAAATGTTTCCAAAGATGATCAAAGAAAGTAAATCTTTCTTGGTTTTAAAGTAGATTTATACATCATAGTCCTTCTTCCCTTACTTGGGCAATGGTTGGTGAGCATCTGTGGTGTTTCAGTCCTTTGAATCTATAGGCACTGACACAAAGCCCCAAGAAAAAGGGGCAAAAAGAGTTTGTGTCGGGATTTTAATAGTTGTCCTACCTGGCAAGGACTCCAGTATCAAGATGCAAATAAAACAGAATGACCAGCAAGAGTATCCAACTCCCCGTGCTTCCCTCAGGGGGAAAAAAATAAAAAATAATAAAAAAATTAATCTCATACAGATCTCATCTCCAAGCAATTATGCGTGAGTTCTTTCAAATAAAGAACAAAATAGAGTTTAGCAGTTTGAAGGTTAGATTCAATTCTTTTTCTTGTAAGATGTTCAAAATCTTCTATCTTCTTTTCAGTGATTTTGAGTCATCTTTCATTCGTCCAGTCTTCTTTTCCACGCAGGAGAGGTAATTAAATTGAAGAGGGCCACAGATTTTGTTCCTTCATAACATTAAATTATGTCTCAAGTAACTTAAATATCCTCAGGAAAAAAAATAATTCCCTGCTTAACCTTGGTCTTAGATGGTTGAATGACCAACGTTCAGGTCAACAGAACTGTAAACCACATTTTTTTTAAGAGAAAAATTTCAGTGAAACATTACTAGTGCTACTGATAGCACTTTGGCCTCTAGATCTGGTAAGCTCAACTCCATCTGGAACTGTTGTGAATGTCTATTTATTTCATGACAATCCCAATAGAACGAACATATAACAACAATGCAGTCCATGCTGTTAGTGGCTACTCTCAACAACAGAGTTTGAAGTGGTGATCTAGCAAAATGATTTGCAAGAGCACAAACAATAAGTCCTAAAATTGCCTTTCAGCATAGTTTACCAACCTTTTAGAATCTTAGATCCAAATTAGGACTTTGTGAACCCTTCTGCCATATAATTCAGTCCAAGTCCAAGGAGCTACATAAACTGAAGCAGGTGTACAGAAGGTGCACTCCATGCTTGAGAATACAAAGAAAACTCAGAATAGGCTCCAGTTCCAGTGTGGGGGGAAAAAAAAAAAGTTTAAATGTACTAAATCAAGCACACTTGGACACAGAGGCTATGAAGTGGTGGAGCACTCTTAGAGAGCGACAGTATTTTCTCCCTTTGTTGAATTGCTACTCAGTTCTTCTCCCCTCACACAAAGCAGAGTCAGAATCAGCTGTCAAAGAATCACTGTTAAAGAAGTTTGAGTTGGCTTACAGGGACAAGTTCCATGTGATTTGTCAGCTTCCTCTATCAACAGGAAGGAAGTCCTGAGCACCCTTAATGCTTTGAAAATAATCAACCTGTGGTAGAGATCACATTGCTGGTGGAAGCATTAGCCATTTACACACAGGTGGTCCTTGCCAGAGATATGTATATCAGATTACCTCTGATATAACAACACCCGGTTTAGACCGGCCATCAGGAAGAAACCACTTTTGCACAGGAAAATTCATGTGGTGCTCAATGCAGCACTTGTCTCAGAAAAAAAAACAAAAAACTGGAGGAAGTTGTAATGATTCAGGCTTAGAATCTTGAGTATTAAACTTCAGTTTCACTTGAGAACTGAGGGAAAGATGTTTCTCCTCCTCCCAGATTTGCTACAAATACAAATATACATAAAATATCAGCAACAAGCGTGCTAGATATAAAACTGATGGAATGCTAGCTGGTCCATAAAGGGCTGCACCAAGTTATCTGTAGCAAAGTAAAAAACTAGCCCAAAAGTAATGGAGATTGGAAGAGCTGGTAAGGCCTTCTTAAAGATGGCAAGAAGCAGAA
Organism: Pavo muticus; assembly: GCA_016647715.1. Lineage (NCBI taxonomy): Eukaryota > Metazoa > Chordata > Aves > Galliformes > Phasianidae > Pavo > Pavo muticus. The sequence continues at coordinate 542,576 of JACDJE010000021.1, read as the reverse complement.
GTGTAAGGCACAGACCCTGAGGAGAAGGAAAAAAAAAAAAATAGGAGAGATTAGGGAGCTCTGACACACAAAATCTCACAGAAATACAATCAAATTTCATAACTTCCTAAACTAAAATGTCTAAGTGACAGATGTACAGTCAATGCAAATCACAGCTGAACTCCTCATTAGTTTGCAGTCGAGTCATCAAATAAACAAATTCTAACTTAAAAAAAATTAAGTTATGACTTTGTCCCTGATGAGAATAAGAAACTATCACTATCATCTTGCTACGTCATACTTACAATTAATATGGCTACAAAACATGCTAAAGTTGTATTCCAATCCCCGCTTGCCGTTGCAGAGGCTTTGCCAACCAGGACACTGTAGAAAATGAAGTCTCCTAAACCTAGCTTTACTCCTCCTGCAAAAGTAAATATATAAGTGAATATATGGCAGAATTAAGCATCAAACAGTCTACTAGTATCAAGTATCTGTAATTGTCAGGGAATAAGACAAATACATTAAGTATCAATAAGATTTACTAAAAAGAGCATTTTTTTTTTCAAAAACAATACGACTCGAATCAAGTGATAAAGAAAAACTCCAGTGAAACAAGGTGGCTGAGGAACATTATTACTACTTAATCAATTCATCTTGTAATGATATTTATTCTGTATTCCTAGTCTACTGTAAATACAATTGCAGTATATACAAACTCAGATTACTTTATTACAGTTTGTGGGGTTCTTTTTCCCACTTTCGGTTGTTGTGTCATAGTTCTTCAGCAGAACATGTTAGCATAATTAAATAAAATAAAAACTGGTCATGAGAGGGGGAAAGCAACTGAGTCACTTGCAGATTATGTTTTATTTGCCAGTTAGAAATCTATGTGCAGCACAATATTCTGCTGCCTTGTCAGTTTTCCTACAGAATTCTTACTAAGGTAGTTCTACAAATCACTTGTGTATAATTGCAGAGCATATCAAAGCCAAAAAGTGGACATATTTAGTCCAAGATGAGTTAATGTGTTTTATTTTTAAACTGTAATTGCCACCATAGCAACAACTCTGGAAGCACAATATTCAGTTACATCTGTAAATAAAAGAATGATAATTTCCTGAATGTCACTTCAGTTTCTGAGCTTTTAGTCCATGTTATTAAGCCAGTGAGGCCAAACATTAGTTCACCAGCTGTTTTTGTTTGGCCTATGAGTTGCTTTGTCACCTGATTACAATCCAGCCCCAAACTTACTCCTCAGAGTTCCGCAAAGAACTCAGAGCACCAAAACAGAGGTTTATGCCTGGTTGATCACTTAGTGGGGGGGGAAAAACAAAAAGCTACTTTCAGCAGGCCCTGAAAGTCATAGCAAACACTATGACAGTGCATTCACAAAAAAAGCTGTTAAGAATTAAAACATCCTGTAACTGCAGAGATAAAACTTGGAGGCTTGCTTTCAAGCATGACAGAACAGTAAAAAGGAAGTGGCTAAAAAAGGTTCTTCCACACAAGCAAATTCTCCAAATTTCACCTAAGCTAATGCTGGCTAGTATGTCTGACTGGATTACTGCATGTTATTATTATTCCCTGTACAAATACAGGAAGAAGAAAATTAACACTGTCCAGACAAGAATTTGAGTTATTCAGGTAACTAACTAAAACAACACAACTCCTAAGATTTTGGAACTGGAGTTTGGAAGTTTTAGAATAAATTCAAATACTGAAGTGTTCTTAAACAGAAGCCTGTATTTTTAAACAGAGGAGCACCTGGGAATCACAGAAAACAGGTGCGTCTGCTAAATATGACACTACCACCTGAGAAGAGCCATTCATTAGGCACACAGACCCGCATTTATTCAGATATCTGCAATTCTAATACTAGCTTAAATTCCAACTGAAAATCAGGAGTCTGCTAAAACAGATATCTGAGTATTGATATCACTTGTTCTCCAAAGATACTGCACCTCAGCAGAGTGGTGGAGGAAATAATCAAGCCCATTGCAATCTGAATTCATTCCAGTCCCCAATTACGTTTTTAAACACTGCTTTGTCCAGAGTAGATTATAGTTATTTAATCTTAAAGTTTAAAAAGGACAGTATTTACAGGGCCTAAAATCCAAAAGAGGTGATACACAGCAGAACATTGCACAAAAGAGACAGAAGCTAATGCAATGGAGTGTATAATGGTCTAAAAGCAACTTCATAGATTATGCTGTTGAAGTTTTCAATCTGTGTATTGCATGGAAGATCAGTTTGGCCAATATACCTCACTTCTGCAGCAAAAACATGTTACTTCTACAAAGCACGACAATACTGATCATACGCAGGAAGAGCTCTACAGCCTGCTATTAGCTCACAGCATACCGTATCCATGCAGTCACAATGGCTAAAATTAACTATCTTCAGACTGATTAAGTCTTTCAGAGACAGTACTCCATACTCACGTTCTTCAGGGTCTTCACTGGTTTGAGAGTTACTAGGTAGAGCCTGAACAGCAGCTCGTGATTCAGGTGTTGATTCAATGGGTCCTATTCTATTGTCTCTTTGTTGCTGCCACTCCTGACTAAAGCCACCATCATCTGCTTCAACATCTTCATTCTGAGACTGGTTTGCCGGAGCTCAAAGGAAGAAAGGCATTTAAAATCTTTTTTTTTTTTAAATGCATCTCATAACCCATAATGCTCTCTCCACATAAAACATCATAGAAGAGTGATGGGAAAAAAGAGATATTCCGTAAGATTTAGCAACATCTAATATTAGCACACACCATTACAAGAGATTCTCATGATTTTAATACTTTAAACACTCTGGAGTCAACATGCACTCTGCAGTCAATGCATCTACAAGTTGCACCTAAGTTCTAGTATTCAAGAGTACTTTAATATAACAGACTGGAAGTCGTGTAGTGACCTAATTCAACGATCATAATTTAAAGAATTAACTCCCATCTAATACTAGCTCCTCCAATCAGTAAAGAATTGACAGTTTAATTTTCCAGTAAAATAGGAAACATTACTGAAAATTACGTACTATATATCAAACTCAGAAATTCTTCTCTGAGATATTTGAGTAAACAAGTTCTGCTTTTAAACACTAGTTACATGGCATTTCTGTTTCATACCAATATAAATATGAATCATAGAATTGCTCAGGCTGGAAAAGACCTTAAAGATCATCAAGTCCAACCGCAACCCAACCATACTACCCTAACTCTAACAACACTCCGCTAAATCATGTCCCTGAGCACCACATCCAAACGGATTTTAAACACATCCAGGGATGGTGACTCAACAACCTCCCTGTGGAGCCTATTCCAGTGCAGAACAACCCTTTCTGTAAGGAAGTTTTTCCTGATATCCAACCTAAACCTCCCCTGGCGCAACTTGAGGCCATTTCCCCTCGTCCTGTCACCTGTCACCGTGAGAAGAGACCAACACTGCTCTCACTGTAAGCACCTTTCAGATTTTGGAAGAAAGCAATAAGGTCTCCCCTCAGCCTCCCTGACAACCAATTGAGCTCAGTAAATAGTTGTCCACTGAGAGTTATATCATCATCAGTATTCTGTGTTCCAGAATAATGAGTGCAAGAGCATTCATTGCACAATGAGTGAGGAATTTTTTCAGTCTTAATTCATCATTCCTAATAAGGCTTCTGCTTTTCCACTCTTCTACAACAGTCAAAGCACTTAAAAAGCTAAAAACCATGTATCCATAAACACATATAAAATGACAACTATAAAGGCTTGTCAAAGAAAAACTCACCTTGTTTATCGTAAGTGGAGTTTTTAGAAGCTTTCCGTTGGCCTTCTGGATCTTCCTCAGCCATGTTCACTAGCCACACCATTGTTGCTATTAAAAACAAACAGTACAGCTAATGATATCTTGTAATGCATGCAATTCTTAGCTGGTGTTGGCATCAACCCATTATTTTTTCTATTATTTTGGTATAACTGTCTTTTTCACGAGGCAGTTTTACTCTCATTAAATCACAGTAATATCTGGAACACAGCCAGTACCAGCTACAACATGCATTTACAGAATTTGATGAGCACAAATTTTATTCTTACTAAATGTTAACAAAAATGGCAGCATTACTTCTATATATGAGGTCCACTCTGAAAGTCTGAATCAATGACTGCTTTACTTTTTTCCATTAATCAGTTCTTCCATCTGCAAGTGAAAAGTTCTAAAGACTTGCATAAAGGTAACTTGGAATCAGAAGCTGCCTCTACAAAGTTAATTGTTCTGTGTTCCCTCCCACAACAAAGAAATCTCCAGTCTTGAGATAAATAAATGCTGTCACACTTTAATGGTACATTTTATATACCAAGCATATTTTATATCCCATTTATCAGCATTAACCTTTACTCCCACAAAAAATAAAGACATGTAACTATGAGTACTATCAGTAAAACATAGTAAGAATGAAAGATAAAGAAGTCCCTCCCCCTTTCTCCACTGTATTCTTGTCCCCTAATTAGTCAGTGTGGAGGTTACCACACAACACACTTCCTGCATCAGGACGCAGACCTTTCTTCAGCACCAGGAGAATAATTTATGATTAACCCATTTCATTATTACCCACGTGATTCTAACTAGAAACATGGAACATAAGTAATTACATGAGACAGTTAAGTTACAATAATACCTGGAACTGGTACCAGCTACAAGTTTTATTCTTGTGGATAGCAAAATTATCTGCTGATTGATACTCAGGTCATAACAGCAACTTGTGTCCCATAAGTTGTTTTTTCACAACTGATTGTAGAAACAACATATAAAAAGTCAAGCCTTGCAAAAAACACTTTTGTCAATGAATTTCTCCGTGTCAATCTCTTCCTTTTCTTTTAGCGACACATAGGATATTTAAGCACAGGAAGTTGACAAATACTTTCTGAAGAAGTGCTCCTTTTGAATTGCTTGATTCACAGTCTAATGACTGTACTACTCTGGTGTGTTACCGTGTTTTTTTCCTGTTCCTACTCTGTAAGAACAAAATACGCTCTTTTCTATTCTGAAAATCTTAGCCAGAAGATGCTTCATATTTTTGAGTAAAAAGAAAAGGAAAACTGAGACCCAGATGAACTGACTGGGAATTCCAGCTGGTAAACAATGTGTTAAAACAAAGAAAAAAAGAAAATCATTTCAGCTCAGTGTGTGATTTTAAGTTTGAAGTATTTAATAAAATATGAGGGCTGCTCTGAAAGTAATACCTACGATTTTTATTATGTTGGCCTATGACATCAGAAGCAGATGGTGGCATGCCGGTAGAAGTTGAACATTCCCACCAATATTCCAATACATTCTGTTGGTGTGACAGAAGGCAGCAGAGGGGGAGTCTGACCACATGGCATCTGACATGGAAGTGCGTATGAAGCAAAGGTGTATCAGTGAATTCCTCCATGCGGAAATAATTGCACTCACTGACATTCACTGACACTTGCTGAACATTTATGGAGACCAAACAGTGGATGTGAGCACAATGAGGCAGTGGGTGGGTGGTGCATTTCAGCAGTAGTGAGAGCAACAGCAGGTCATTCCTACTGGTGCAGTTTTTTTTTTTACAAGCATGGCATATAGGCTCTTGTTCACTGCTAGTGAAAATGCATAACTAATGGTGGTGACTACACTGCAAAACAGTTTTTGTAGCTGAGAATTTGCTCTATCAAATAGTGTTATTGTGCTTTTTGTATCTGTTGTAGTCTCCATGAAAATCAAAATGAGGTATTACTTTTGGAACGACCTACATATACTTACAGGAGTAAATAAGTGCTGGGAAGAGTGTTTCATTTCTCTCCTGAGCTGTTTCAACTAACATACGAAGAGGACCTTTAGGACATAAGACAGCAACCAAATCTGGAAAGAAGAGTAAACACATCTAACATCAATGCAGATGTACTTTTAAGAAGTGTTGGTTTTGGTTTTTTTTAAAGTATAACAATTACAGAGACTGGTAATAAAGTAAAATGCCACCATGAACACAGACTTCTGAGAGAGGCAGTGACCAGTCACAGGTCAGCACCTCACAGAAAGTTAATTTTTTGCCTTGAACTGACACTTAGAAGAGTGTCTAAGCATACATATGTCACTGCAGGCCACGTTACTTTTCAGACCCCTATTTCATTTCTCTTTTCATCTGCCTCACCCTTCCTAGCTGCATGGCAATGTGTTACAAATGTAAGAACGTGCTCCTAGTCTCTTGTCTTGCACACATGTAATGCATGGAGACCAGTTAGACAAAGATCATCATATAAAATTTAAAGTGGTAAATTAATTTAATTGATCCTGTTCATGTCCTCCACGTATACTGACTTCTTAAGTAGTTGATCTTTCCCCTAAGTAGTAAGTAGTTTTGTGGCTAACTGAAACCTAGAAGCAATACTACGGACATTTAGTTTGATGTTCCATCACCTGCAGCTCCCCATGAGCTTGGATAGGTTCAACAAGCCTGAGGTGTTTTTGTTTTTGTTTTTTTTCCCAAAGCCATAACTTTAGCAGACCACAAAGCAGCAAACTGATGTTCTTTGGGACAAATTTAAAAACACCTTATCGTGGAACTTCATTGCTTCTCCAGGAAGTTTACAGATAAAAAGTCACTGGAAGAAAGAGCAAGTATTTTAGTTTCTAAGAACATAAAACTTTACAATATTGGCTTCAGAAATCTCAAGTAACACTCAAAACTATTACTTTTGTGCTGCTTATTTTTTGATTATCAAAAGCTTTCTCTGCAAAAGTTAGGACCTGCCATTCCCACAATTTCATCACTTTAATCAGAGGTTTAGAGAAATCTTACATTAAGGGTATCAAACGAACAGTATATTAATATTCTCAGTTGTAAAACCTATTTTACATAAGATTGCAATAAATGAATTAATTATAAAATACAACGTTTCTCAATTAACATTTTACACAACTGCAAATGCTGCTGTGTATCTATGTTGATTTGCAAGTTGAAAGCAAATAATTCTCAAAAACTATGATTCAGTTAACATCTCTGAAATACCCAGGTTTGCTTTCTATTACCTAAGCTCTTTCTTAACCCCAGTTTAGTGCTAAAAGAAATTTTAAGACAACAGGTAAATATATAACTTTTATGGATTAGAAATCATCGCTCATTTATTTCCACTTAAAGAAGAAAAGAAGTACAAGTGTGAAAAAGAAAAAACAAGATTACAAAGCTTTTCAGAAAGAAAAAACTGAGGTATTCAAAGCACATGTTGTGAGAAAAAAAAAAAAGCAGCTTTTTTCCAGTGTCCAGTGCCCTCTAAAGATTTACGATAAAACTACATCGAGGTATCTCTATTTCCAGTCTCCGTTCTGAAAAAGCTTAATGTTCAATAATTCAAATTAGTTTTTTTTTACTTTTAAATCAAGAGGACAGTAAAATACATCCTTCTGTAAGTAAAATGACTTTGAGCAATGAAAACTGCCTCAAATACTTCCTTGATTCTTCATTTTATTAGATATGGATCACAGCGTGGTTCCTATGTCTGCAAACATGAGTAATTTGTAGGCTGGGCAGATCTACACCTACATAGGGCTACATACAAACTAGAAACTCCTAAATTCTGAATATACAATCGTTTCCAAGGATTCTGGGTAAAATGGGAAACAGAAAACCTCTCCACTTTCACAGAAAAGAACAATATGACAACACAGGTCTCTTATCTCCTCCTTTCTTGAACTACTTAAATTCTAACCTTTCTTCCTCTCCAAAGAATTTACGAAGTTCAGAAGACTTGAAGGAAGATGGCATCACACAGTCACACAAAGCCGTCAGCTGCAGGGGACTTATCTTAGTTTAGATAATGACTTTATTTCTGTAGTCTGTAATCACCTTACCCACTAGTTTGGATGATCCCCCTCCCCCCCCTAGTTCTTTCTTTAAGGCCAAGTCAGACAAATGGAAAATGATAAACTAGGAAATAGAAGAAATTCCTGCCACATTTTCTGTTACAATGGCTTGCCCCAGTTCTTACCGTACACTGAAATGACAGCCAGGATAAGCCATGCAGTCCATTCGGGAAGATACTTAATGAACACCAATGCCATGAGAGCGCTTATCATAATGAGATACGCCTGCTGAAGCCGAAGTGGGCCCTTCCAATGAATACAAATCATTCCCACAACACCAAAGTTCCAGATTATGAGTGCCACTGTAATGTAGTCCATGGCAACGTTATATGTCTTAAAAACCTCGCTAAAAAAATAAAGAAAAGGAAAAAAAAAAAAAGACTATAGACTGCATTTGCTTAAAACAATGGAAACAAGTCCTCAGGTTTTTTGTTTTTCTCTTTTCCTTTTTTTTTTTTTTTTTAAACATCTTCCTACTCAATGCAATAACACAAATGTCAAGTAGTATCTCCAATTAGTACTTCATTAGAAATTACTCTTCACAAAGGGGACAGTTTTACCGGTGTTTACTCAATTCAAATTATTTCACCCTTCCGCAAATTTTCATCTGTATTCACTTTTCAGTCAAACCAGAAATGGAGAGGAGAGGACATTACTAAACAGACAGTCATTTTGATCATGCTCGTGACTTTTTACTAATAAGGATTTGTGAGGTTATCATGAATCTTTAAAGGCACACAAAAAAAATCTGTCCTTACTTACCTGTCTCCTACTTACAAAGCCATGACGCAAAGAGCTACTCTTCAGTCATATGCTTATGAAAAATCAAATAATCAGAAATTATAACAGTACGAGCTAATCTGAGGCACATACCTTACTTAGGTAATCAGTATGACAGGAGTAGTATACTTTAAGATGCACTAAAATCCGTAAATCTCTCCATGAAGCTATATATTGAAACTAAAAATTTTACTTCACTAGCAATAGCTTATTTGGTATCGTTCTTGTTAAGATTCAGGGGCTAGTTCGAAAATACTACGTGACAAATAATACATCATAATGCTTTTGTTCACTTACCCCAGATAGATGAATGAAAAAAAGAAAAGCAGCAAAAGAGAAGAAATGATAAGCCAACCGTGGATCACCTGGAAAAATACATACCACATTTTTTTTTAGGCTTGGTATTTTTAAGTTAATAGCTACTTAAAAATGCTTTTAATGCTACTTTCCCTTTTGATTAAAGCAGGAAAATGATAGTCAGATCTCCCTCTCTTTAGTTTTACATTTATCCTATACAAAAAATTGAGTCTCAATTTACATTTGTTAATCTTAAGCACTTTATGATGCTTCAGCGGAGGTTCTACACAATGCAAACTACTTCCTACATCTGTTAAGGTTACTTCGATAACAACAGCACTGTAACAGAGCAGAAACATCCAGCACTAACAAAGATAGGAAAAAATGATTAATTTTTGCACTATTAAAAAGCCTGCCCTCATTCTGAGTCATTTTCAGATTTCAGCTACAGAATTAAATGCTAAAACACAGAAAACCTTCAGTGTTTATCTGCCAGATTTGTAATTTCACTGATGATGACTATATTAGGATTTCTATATTCCCTACCACTTATCTGTACACACAACCCCTTAATATGATATGGCAGCAGATACACAAAACCAACGATTAAAAAAACCAAACACAACAGTTCTGTTTTGTATTGGAGGGGAAGCACACAGATCTGAACGTGCAAATATCAGCTCAGACTCTGCACTGAAGAAAGAGCGTAAGAGTCTTGTAGATTACTGTGTGACTTAAAAATGAAGATCAAAGAGCCCAATGGTACACAGAACATGAAAACTGAAGACTGACAGATACCTGAAACAGAATCCAGCTTTCTAACAATTTGTAAGGTTACCTATGCATCTAAATAGTCATCTGACAGCAACTTTATTTCTCTATAAAAATAGTTGAAAACATTTGGAAAAAAAGAGTAAAACTAGCTGAGACATTTCTTTCATTAACTTGACCTCCATTTGCAGCTCTTACATTATCTCACCACCTAAGAAAATACCGCAACAGGAACATTTCATTCTAGTACCGTAAAATGCTAAAAATATCAAACTCCAAGGCCACAGTTCAGCAAACATTCACACACTTTTGCATAACTACCATCAATGGTACTAATGAAGATGGCTGTCACAGTTGACTTAGGTCGGCATTTTATGTACAGTTGTTTGTTTCATTCTTAGTTTGCACCACATTTGTGCACACACATTTTCTACATCACTGGAAAAATCACTTGTATGAAAAGAGGACAAAGTATTTCCTAAGATATGTCCCAGCTACCATTTTGCTAACAGCATATCACAACAGTTTTATTGTCTTCTAATTAAAGAATTTTCATTTTTCATTTGACAACAGCTCCAACACTGTTGGTTGCTGGTACAGAGCCAGCTGCCTGCTACAACTTGAAGAAAACTAAGGACTGAAGAATGTGGAGAATTAAAACAGCCGTAATAGTTAGGCAGACCAGTGTAGAATGCAGATAATAAAATGGGTTAAAAATTAAAGCTAATCAAATACAACCACTGAGGAAGATTTTTTTTTCTGGTTAGACTTAGGAGCTCTAACAGGGATCATGCTTAACTTTTCATGTAGAGGAGAAACGCAGGAAGCAAACAGCAATAAAGCTCCTTTCTTCAAAGGAGTTTTCAGATGCAGTCTTGAAGATAAGCAAATTATCACTACCAGTTGGAGGCCTAACATTCTTTCGTTACAAGTTAAATTCCTCATAATATACAATACATTCTACGTATAAAACTGCACGTAAATATAATTGCACAGGTAACTCAATTTTACAGCATTCTCATATAGCAGCATAGAAATACTCTGTTAGCAATTAAATAAATAAAAATGTAATGACTTATACAAATGTAATGGTCTGTTTTAATTAGTATAAAATACAAACACAGAAAACTTCTGTTGTCTAATCAGCCTAATTTTTAAGTACAATAATATATTTTGTAATGAGAATGTCCAGTGCTTTTTAAGGTCAAGAGGGAAGCCAGAAGTGTGAAAAGCTTATAAAAACAAACTGGATAGATCAGCAGCAGAGAAGTGAAGGGCAGTTAAGGAACCTATCTGAAGCACATTAGTTATTGTACTCCCTTAGAATAAAAGTGACCGTTCACAAAGAAAACGTAGTCAATTCAGAGCTAACGCCACACCGTGATAAGAGAGGTAGCCCATACCTTAAAAAACACCACTCCAAATCATTGCCAGAGGCATTCCTCACACACTTTGTAAAGGGGTTTCACCTACAGCTATGAAGATCACAAACCTTCCCCTCTTGAAAGCAAAATAAATTGAAGCAAAGTTGTGCGCCAGTGCATGGATCCCATAGCCAGTTTTACAGTTCTTAAACAGATTAATTGCATACTGGGAAATTCTGTTATGCCAAGCTTTGCCAAATGGGTCATTAGGACCAAAAGACAACCACAAATTTTCAGCAACACCTCTCAGGCAGGTAGCACTGCAGTTATTTATGCTAAGCCTGGACTTGCCTAGATCACATCATTATTTGATTGAAGCGTTTCACAGAAGAGCCTTTGAGTCTTTGCATTTGCTATAAGGATATCACCTGACATGTACAGCCATGCACACATCAGCCTTGGGAGGCTTATATACCGAGGGCAGGTTGGGGTGGAGGAGATCCCTTAAAGAGTCCCAGAATTCTTCAACAGCTTTCAAGTTTCAGGTCTGTGCTTTGTAGTTCTTGAGCACAGGAAGATTTCAGTACATTTAACAGGAATAAGAAACAATTCCCAACCTAATTCTAGCTGATAAAACAACCCAGCAGTGCTAATATTGAGTCGCTTTCTCCTCATTCTAGGAAAGAAAGAGAAGCCACTGAAACACGGAAAATCACTGCTTCTACTTTTCCTCGCTCACCCTTGGTAACCTTTCATTTTTTTTCATCCTTGATAATCTGTACTAATTTACTCAAGTCAATTACACTCACCTTGTAGCACCTATATTTGTAAAGCACAACCAGGAGTATGGTCATGACAATGATGACACTGATCATGATTGCAGCGTTGAGAATTGAATTCAGGGCCCTCTGTCCAATGGTATCTGTCTCTTCTGTGAAGGGAGTGTAGATACTACAACAACAAAGAGTCAATTGAAATACCACTGTATACTCCACAGACGTTTCTGATACACAACGCCAACATGAAACAAAATTGCGGTAATCTTTCAATTCAAAGCTGTACAAGTATTTTCTACTTAGCCAAAATTTGAAAGGCAACATAGTATATTCTTCCTTAGAAGACTTGCCTTTCCTATATTCTTAGACTACTACTACAAAGCTTTTCACCTTTGTAAAACAAACAATGAAAAAAGCAGAAATCCACGTTGCTTAATGAAATTACTCACAGGCTATGAATCATTACTATTAGTGCAGCTAGACCTTTATAAGCACACCATCTAGTGGATTTACAATGAAGTATCTCCCAATGACTCCAACAAAACAGTGCATGAGCACTCAGCTCTTACAGAAACAAGCTGGGGAGAAAAAAAACACTTAATTACTTGACAGGAAAAAAATAAAATACTTACCATAAATAAAATCCCAAGAAAAATAATTTTTGATCAACAACTTTCTTTCAACAAAAGACAAAGTTCTTTTTCACTACCATTTTATGACTTTCTTATAGTGTATAAAGCCAAATGAACTTTGAATAATTTTGTCTAAATGTTTTTACAGGGAAACATTTAGATTGATTTGCTGCAGGTTCTGACAGGGTCAGTGCTTTTCCTTTGCCTCCTTTCTCTTAAACCATCTTTCAGTGAAATTATTATTTTTTTGGTAATACTAGTATTTTGACAAAAATATTATTATATACAGGAAACCTTCCACAAAAGTTTCCATAACTGCAACAGAAGCGAACCTCAGAATATTATCTTCCTCCTGTATTTGAATTTCTTTCTCAAACATTACAGACGTATCAGTATTTGGCATGTAAGGCACTTCACTTAAACGAGTACTGGTATTTCTCCTTCCCAAAAGCTTGTATTCTAGCAGAGTACCGCTGAAATGGCTTTGGCTACAGATTGAGTTTATTTTATGAATACCATAGAGCACAGTTTTAAAATAGGGATCAAGATTTGAATCGGGTAGTAAGAAGCAAGATATCGTCCTGAGCGGTCACCAGACAAGCAGTGTCCATCCGTGATGGAGAGTTTGGTTTCTAGAATAGTAATAAAATGAAACTATCTTTGGGCTGGTGAAAGGGAAAATGGAGACAAGAGGAAGCACACTGTTGCAATTACAGTCCTGAAGAAATGGAAATGAAAGGAAAATTATCTGAGAAGGTCCATTGAAAAGACAGAAGATAAACTGATACATACAGCTGTCCATCCTTGCGTGTATAAAAGCTGACAGACTTGATGGTTGCAACAACGACCACCATGCAAAGTGTGACAGGTACAAACAACATAATCACATGTTTTGCCCCGTATTTCAGTGTTAGCTCCTCATCTTCTTCTTCATCTTGATCCACCACCTGCTGAATGTTGTTCTGCGGCTGCCCATTGGTCTCAGACCCAGGATTGTCATTTCTTCGGCGCTCACTGTTATCATGGCGCCGTCTTTCACTGTTATCATTCTGCAATATATAAAACAGTGTTTTATCAGAAACTATCCATAATTGTATTCCCATATATTAAGCTGAAGACTGAGAATGTGTAAGGTGACACTTACTGCCAAAAACAAGATCTAAACCAGAGTAACTAATTGTTTCACATTTATACTAAAAAAGAACAGCAGCTGATGGTAATTCTGGTTGCATCTAATAGTCTATAACGTCTTTACTTCAAATTGAAGGAAACGCTAAACAAAATAGAGCTTCTTCCATTTGTCCAAACTACAGCTGATACAAAGGTGCATGACAGCAGATTGCTCACAGCTGACAACAATTCATTATATCTGCATCCAGAAATAATGCCAGAGACATTTATGATCCTTATTCCATGAAACTCCCAAGAAAATTTCTACTTTCCTTGCCACGTAGCTCTCACTACAGTACAACAACTGCAGTATATTAAAATGAGTTTTGCAAGGTATTACATTCATGCATTCTTAGCAAAAACAACATAGAAACAGTGATTGAACGCAGATAATTCTTACTCTTTATACTGAGATTCCATCAGAAAGTTTTAGTGCAATGAGTTAAGTGAGCAGATTCTTCTCCTTTCCCAAGGATACTACTGACAAATCCCTTTGCTTGCATTGAAGAAGTTCCGCCACCCTTGTGTCAACAAATACAAAAGAGCCTCCAAGCCGTCCTGACTATGCTATGATTCAAACGCAAGGACAGAGACTTTCCACATCATCCTTGGAGGAATTAAGATCAACCAAAAGCAAAAACATAAATTTGGGAACTCAATCTGTAAAGAATTCCGAGTTGAAATACTGTCTATAGTAAATGATCGAGCTTGTATTCTTTAACAAGGGGACATTTAGAATTTTATGTTGTGCGCACGCACAGCTAACACAGTAGAAGAGGGAGCTACATTTCACCTGTTCTGGACTACAAAGAATCTTTTAATGTTTACCGGTCGCTCTAAACAAAGCCCTAAAATGCACCAGCTTATACAGACCAGCCTTTTTTTCCACCCCATCTGTTATCATCGTCAGTTGATTTCTGTACTGTTCAAATTTCCACCATTTAAGAGGCTTCACACAAATGAGATGTAATACGAAGACTTGGTTCCTTAAAAAACGAATCTTAAAACTTCAGACTCCCTTCCTTTACCAACAGTTCAGTGTCAGTAAGTGCACTACAGAAGCTTAATATCAAAAAAGTACAACAAACTAAAGAGAGATACATTTGGCAATGCCTTCGAAATAGAACTAAGTAAAATTGGTCTAGACATAGGATAGGGCACTGAATATAACCTAACGTATTTCTATTTAAGAACTGTTATACAAGTAATTTTTCTCCTTAAACACACAATGTTTAAGTTCCATTACTTGTTCTTAACAGCATTCACTGAAGCTTTTTTGATAAAGTAATAGCTATTCTGGAGGTTCTTTATACAGAACTGTCTCAGTTTCGCTCTTATAAATGATGTTACACATGCAGTCAGGAACTGATAGCGTGGTTTTCAAAAACACTTCAGTGATTAAGGAGTACAAGTCCCTGGACTTTGAATTGCAAACACTGACAAAGCAAAAATCCTGGTTGAAGCTTTCCAACTTCCTTAACTCAAGAAAAAGTTACTTTCACAAAACTTTGCACAGTAGAAATACATACCAAATGCCTGCCTTTTTTTTTTTGTGTGTGTGTGTGTGTGTGTGTGCGTGCACGCGTGTGTTTTATCCTCAGGATCAAGCTTAGCCCTTCAAGGAGTGTTCTCTTGCTTTTTTCATTTTTCAAAGAGGAAACTGAGTATAAGAAAACAAAACAACTAAAATTGTCTGAATTAAGCAAGTAAAATCAGTGGGCAACCAGATTTTTTTAACTCAGCTTTTAGCCTAAAATTGAATTTCGTATCATTAACTTAATGCATACCTCAAAAAAGATTTCAGATTCAAGATTATTTCTTACTGAATTAAAAGATTCATTATAAACCACTTGGTATTTTGTGTGAGGTCCTTATGTACAGCTAGAAACAGAATACTGGAGAACGCAAGTAAACGTAATGTTTAATGGTTCTGAAGCTTCGACTGTTCAGCAGACTGCTTACACGTGAACCTCTTTCTGTACAGACCATAGCTTGAATCGAACATTTTTCACTTTCATTGTGAAGGTGCTCCATTTCTCTCAGTCTACAACATGAAAACAGTAAGTTTACCGGTCTAAATAAACTGCCTAAGGTGACCGTGAGTAACTCTACACTGGAGAGGATCAAAGATTCTGAACACTTCACAAGTAAAGCAGAATTAGTATTTAGGTTTCTGCATGCCTGTAAGAATACGTTGCTCTTTCTCTGTGGTAACAGCAGTTTATGAGGGAGTACCTAGCCCTGTCTTAGGCACAGAAACATAGAAACTAAAATAAAAATCTACAATTTGCAATGCAAACTCAAAAACCGCCAAAGGGAAAGCCTGATCAACTACACATTACTACAGCACTACCAAAAACCTGCAGAATTTAACTCAAAGGAGAAGTGAAGAAATTGGACCAGCACGTGCCATTCTGTTCCCTTCACTAGTAAGGAACAAAGACACAGTCACAAAATGTCTTTACACATTAAAACATAGTCCATAAAAATCTGAACAGCATTAAAAGAGATACTATAAGTCATTATTTGAACTAATCTCTCACTCAACAAACTAGAGAAAAGTTGTACTTTCTGTCTAGTGAACTGAAGTGTTACTCAATGTACATGCATGTGCCCCTCTGCTTAAAAGAACAAAGTGCACTCATATCCTACCTGATCGGTATTAAACAGAGCAGAGGCCATGGACTCCTGCTGAAGTGCGAGCAAAGGAACAGACTCTTCACTTTCCTCAGACATAGTTAAAAGTGAAAATTCTGAAGCTAAAAAGTCAGTAACACCTGTTGTAATACCGTAAGCAAACGTAAGTTATGAACTACGCGCTTTCAGGTGAATAAATAACATCAAAAGCAAACGATCGGCTTTTCTTCCTATCAGGAGAATAGTTAATAGCAAACCCAGATCGATGCCACTGAACCAACAGAGAGAAAGCTAGCATATCTGATAAAACATTTTTATTTCTTGAATCTAAACGTATACGTTGGTAGCAGATCCTCTTGCCTGACAGTAGGCACAGACTTCTTCATTGTTCTCACATTCACCATTTATGTGTAAAGGTGTTATACAGCGACAGACACTGAAGCCCGGGCTGAACTCCTAGCGTGTAACTAAAAGGGGATGGCAGATGCTAACTGGGAGGTTTTTCATACTGACTGTTAGCCAATAGCAGCTAGGGATACTTAGGGAAGAAATAATTTCTGCACTCGTGTACAAAAACAGAGCAGACTGATGTAGGGGAGAAAAATCACTACACCTAGTATTGAAGCTACACCTTCAGTTACAGTTAATAAATATTGAGAAAAAAAAACACAAGCTGTACTTATTGATTGGTACGGTCTGGCAGTGAGGAGTAAATGAAAATATCTGTCCCCACTGCTGGGAAGGAGCACCAAGAAGCATTCTGCAAGGACAGTGAGCCCAGAGCTAATGACAGAGCTCTGCCTTTTCAGTGTGCCAGAAATGCTCAATAAAGGTTAATCTCCCACCTGTCAAAGATGAAAATAAACTGTTTTCCTTCCCTCTGAAGTACAAGCACAACCTATGCAACGGGACAGCTTCCACTTTCCTATTTTTAGTAACGGTTTTTATAATCAGCAGGGTCTTAAGTCATTGTAACTTCTTAATTTCAACAAGAATTTTCAAAGGTTCCACATGTTTATAGCACACAGTTGCTCTGAGAAATAAATACTATGACTTTTGAAGTTTCGATTTAACGTGCTGGATCGCTCAGAGAAATTAGAACAAGGATCAAAATACTGCCTCAAATCACTGCCATAAACATGGCTAGGAGTGACTTAATTGCAGGGCATTTCTTCGTCATAAGGAAAACAGATACTCAAGAGCTGCAGCAAGCAGCAAGGAACAAAGAATGGAGTGCGACAAATCCCAGAGCCTGAAAACCACACCCAAGTAGATCATCTAGATCTGGTTTTACCGTACAATAGCTTTGGCAATAATTGCACAATTACATCTTTCAAAGCAATGATTTAAAAGTTAAAAGTTAAAGGTTTGAGTTTTTACCCAACCTAACCCTCGAGAACTCTTAGAATACCCTGACAGTTATTCAAAATTAAGCCAATACAGCGCTGTTCCTTCTGCACAGGAGTAGTTCTTCATCCAGGTTTGAAGCTCTACTTACATTAAAATTAACTATTATGACTGAACCTCAGAATTGAGCAGATCGAAGCCAGAGCTCAATTCATCTCACCACCTGGAAGTCAAAGTTTGCTATGAGAACATCCCATCTCATTTTTTTTATCTGGTCACTCCAGAATCACTTAAAACTGGGAAAAGACTATTTGTATATAAAAATGAGTTTAGGACATCAGAAAATTCAGAGTATCTCTTTCAGCACTGCTAATCACAACAGTCAGATGGAGAAAATAACTCCCAATGAATAGATTTCCACAGTTCTGAACTGCTTGCTCATCCACAGTGAGTAATCTTCCTAATTTAATTGCTACCAGGCGATAAAATTGTTTGTTACATACGGTGTTGCTGAGGTGGTTGTCAGGGAAGTTTTCTGTCAGCTGCCCATGCTGGAACTGGGGTAAATGTGCAGACAGTTCTGTCATTGAGGCTGGCTTCTGGCAACCACTTGTTTCTACACAGAATGGATCTTGATGCTGAAAGGAAAAAGATGCGTGAGAAACCTTTTTTCTTTTATCACTAAATTCGCCATCCCCTCCCTAGACCAATTCTTAGAGCTCACACAGACCACAGACAACCGTTTTCTCTCTTCACAGTGATACCGAACTGTAGCACATCTATTCAGACAGGTCATAACAGGGATTTTCCAGAACAAAAATAAGAGTATCTGGGTGTTATCAAATTAGTTCATCAACCACGGAAGTCAGTCAGCCACAAACTAAATATTCAAACAGTTCTCCATTCTATCTTGTGCAATAAATGAGAAGTACTGTATACTTGCTCAAAGCGTTATTTGCATCTTTTCGTCTCAGAGTACAACTGATCCCAGTTCTTCATTTTTGGATTACTACTAAGCTCAACCATCAGCAAACTTCAAGCAAGGATGATCCAATTTAACTCGATCATTTAAAATCTGGATGTGACACGCTTCCTACTGTAGTACTCAAAAAGCAACCAAGAGCCACACAAAACAATGTCTCAGCTGAGCCTCAGGAACTCGAGTGCATAACCCTGGTGGTAGGTTTGAAGTATGAGCTAAGTGTACCTGAAAGTTCCCTATGCTTTTAAAACTTAAAATATCCTTACGTTAAAAAAAATTGCACGCTAATATTTTCATAAGAAAATGTGAATAAACTAAAACTAGACAGCTGCTCCATAACAAAAGAAAATAAACAAATATAGTAAAAAATGGTAGAAGAGTGATGTATTTCAGAAAAAACACAATTTTAAGTAACAGTGAGTAGGTCCAGATAAGTCACGGGTTTGGTTGCACAAAACACAGCCAACGCAATTAACAGCCACTGCTGCTAACAGGGAAGTGCCAGTTCCCGCTTCCACCACAAGCCGCTCTTGCTCTCCAGTCTTTTTCCAGTACGTTTAACTCACCGCAGTGGAAGAAAACAAAGCCAGGGAAAGAAAACTACAGTATTTTTCTGCTGTTATAGTACCTTTACAGACAGCGTTCAGAGGGATCTAGAAAAATTTTTAGAAGGACGACATCTGGGTGCTGCACGAAGCAAGGCCTCTCACTTTTGGCAGCGGCAAGCCACAAGACAGCACCTTACTTAAATGGACATTCAGTTTAGCTTCATATCTGCAAAGATGCAGAAGGTGTTTCTCCACATACAAAATAAATCAGCACCTCACAAGACCAGTTCACAATGGTTACCAACTTCTGCAAGGATGCAGCGTACATGGAAGGGCCATTAGAATGCAACATCAATTTAACAGTCTAGTGGGAACATCAAACCATTTGGAAAGCCAGTACAGCATTCACCAGGAGAACGGTTCTATTCTGTGCTTGTAATTAAAAGTAAAGTATGTCTAGTTTAAAATGCAATGAAATGTGAGACTAGATGAAAATAAATAGGCGTTGCATTGCTTTTACTTTTAAAGTCTTTGCTCTAATTCTTCAGTGCGACTACAGAATATACGTAATGCTATTGCAAATCCTCAGTGCCAGTGCCACTACAAATGCTTGTGTTTTTATCTCCAAATGTGGATTATCGAAATGAGACTTATACAGCATCGCATCAAAATCCTAAACTAGGTAAAATAATAAAAATAATAATAATAGGAAAAAAAAAAACACAACAAAAAACACCCTCCCGGACTCCCACTCAAAGGCCAGTACAGACAGAAACCACCTCAAATCCACCAAACATGGACCCAGCTACTGAAGGGCAGAGAAAAAGCGATGGCAGGAGGGGGTGGTGCCAGAAGTGCTAGCAGAGGGTGAATGGCACTAAGAGGCACCAGAAACCATGCTTTGTTAGAAAAATTCCTTTTTAAAGCTCAGGAACCCCAAAAACATCTTCAGGACATTGTCAAAGACAATTTCATTTTTCTAAATGAATGCTCCCAAGTTTGAAACTTAACTGCGAGTGAATGAAATCTAGAAATAAATTGGGTGCAAGCAGAAGCAAATTATGTTTTTACCCGTTTAACTTGAAAAGGACTTGCAAAGCTTTCTGTTTTCCAAATAAACTGTTAATAAACACCTGTCTTAAAAACAAATCTTGCTTGCTCCTTTTGCTTTTCCTACAACGTAGCTTTCATATATTATTTGCAGCCATCTAATAATGGGCCGCAACGTTCAGGGAGGCTTTAGAGCCTTTTCTCGAGCCAGAAGCGAATGGGGAGCCAACAACGAGCGGGCGCGGTGCGGCCGTTAACCCGCACTGTGCTTCACACAGCAACAGGTGGCTGCAGCCCTCCCGGACCAACGCCGCAGCGCTCCGGCCGAGCGCCCCCAGCCCGGCCCGGCCCGCCCCCACCGCGCAGCCGAGACGGGAAAGTAGTGCTCCCAGAGTCCGGTTGCGCCCAGTGGGCGCAGCCCCCACACGCCCGCCCCGCCCGGGGAGCGGCCCGGGACCCCGCCCCAGCTGTATGGGGCCGCTGACAAACACCGGCGCCGGTGCCGCCGGCCCAGCCGGTCCCCGGCGGCCCCACGCCGACCTCCTGGGGGCCCCGCGGGGCGACCCCGGCCCGGCTCCGTGCGCGCAGCCCGCCCACAGCGCTCTGCTTCCCGCACGCCGGCTGGAGCGGCCCGCGGGGAGATGGGACCCGCCCTCCCCCGGCTCGCCCTCAGAGCACGGCGCACCTGGCGCTGCCCCAGCCCGGCCCCACACGCGGCCCCCTACACCGACCTACCCGGACCCACTCCGCTCCGCGGTCTCGGCCACCGGCTCAACACCCGCAACCCGGCCCACTCGCTTCCGGCCCAGGCCCCGCCTGGGCCGCGACCTCACTTCCGACGGTGGCGGCGGGGCCAGAGCACGGCCTTTGGGTCCCAGCGGGACGGGACAGGAGGGGACCGACCGACTCTCCTCAGCGCTGCGCGAGGCGTGAGGAGGCGGGAACGTCCGCGCGCGGGGGCGCGAGGCGCGGGGGACGGAGTATGCTGGGTGCGAGCTTGGTTTCCTTCAGCAGCACAGATGAGCGGCGTTCAGCTGCACCCGGCTCTTCCCTGTCGATACCGACACCGCTTGCTTGGACCTGTGCTGAAATGCCCCATAACAGCACCTTATCCTGGCTGCACAGGGTGCAGGTTTGCATTATGACATTCTGTGCTGCTGCCAAAGAAAACATACAGAATACTGAAGTGATGCTGGTGGCACAGCTTCCAGTTTTATGTGTAACTAACTCCTGACATACCTACCTAGCACCTCTCTTAATAAAAGCATAAAATCCAATGCTTTATTAAGACAAATACTGGTAATAAAAAAAATAGAAAACTAAACAAAGTTGGTGGCCTTCCCCAGCCCACACGTGGACCACTATGCTGCCTGTTACTTTAATGCAGAGATGACAGGAAGCCCTAAGTGAGAAACACCAAAGGACTACGTGAACATGCAAATATTGTAACAAAAAAGTCTCAAATTAACAACAATATAAAAATAGATCATTCTCAGTAATGAATTTGTCTGTGGTTTCTTCACTTCTCTCCAGTGCACTGTAATGGAAACACTACTTCGATTACATAGTGTACTCACATATTCCAAACGGCACTGAGCAGCAGCTAAAGGGGTTTCTCACAAGATGCAGGCAGGTTAAGGGGAAAAGCCCAGCTCCACAGTGAAGCTCAGATCAGTGCCACGTACATCCAGCTCTGCTAGGGATAACACCGCTACTCTTCCTCTACGCACAACTTGAAATACTTAATTTATATCATGGAATGTATTGTGGCATATGCAGCCATATATGCCCCAACCTTGGAGGGGCTCAAGGCCAGGCTGGATGGGGCCTGGGCAGCCTGATCGATCTGGTGGGTGGCAGCCCTGCCCACAGCATGGGGTTGGGACTGATTGGGCTTTAAGGTTCTTTCCAACCTAAACCCTTCTACGATTCTATGACACTGTACCCAATACAGTGATCACTCCTACTTCCTCCCACTACAGATGTAAATCTCAATTACCTGGATAGTTAACATTCCAGTTCAAGTACTAGATCTTCCTCACCCAGATGCCGTCTTCAGTCTCCTTAGGGAGTGTACAAGCTTACATCCATTTCATAAATAATGTAATAGATGAATATACAACTTTAATATAGGGCAAAAGAAAATAAGCTGACATTTCACAACTAGAAATCTCACTTAAGAATCTCAAAAAGGACATGAGGCAGTCTGTCTCGTGGTAGCATTATGGGGCATTTGTTGTACTTTGCTTGCTTAAATACTACTGATAAAACGCTGTATTAGCAGAACAAAAAGCACCCATGAAGTTCACCTCTTCTCTATACTTACTATGTTCTGAACTTGAGAATTTGGAGAACTAGAGGAGAAAGAGGAAGTTGGAGCATGTAAGCCTCACACAAATTTAAGCACAACGTAATGGTAACATCTGAGCATTATACTTCAAGTTAAGAAAAGCACATAATGTATAATATGACAGGGATGTGAAAGAACACAGGGATCACATTTGCATTTACAGGATTCTAGGGACCTCACAGAAATGAGGTGGAAGTTTAAAAAACCTCAACACCCTAATTTGTGAGCACATGTTGATTCACTGATTCAGAAAGCAGTGTTAAAAAAAAATCGCATGCTGCACAAGACTCCAGAATGTCAGTCCTCAAATCAAATATATACATTTTTAATATTTGAAATATTTACATGGTGGAACCTTTACACGATCCCATTTGTTAAGAACAGTGTTTTCAAGTCTCCTCTCCAGATACAAAGAACTAGTAACTCAAGGTCACAGTTATGTTTTCTGAACAGGTCAACCTGTATCCTTCAGTTAAATACAATATAGAGATACTGGAACACTTTTACTTAATTTGTTTGCTATTAAGAATTTTGTTTAAAAATTAAAAGTGTTTTTGAGATAAGTTTGCTCCCTGGAACACAGTCCTCCTGCAATCAAAACAGTTCATAGCACATTATTGATTTGTCTTCTTACTTGGGCATGAGATAAAAAAAATGCAGTTTACAGTACATCTCATCATTTATATCACATCAGCCTATTTATAAAAATCCATACAAACAAGGCAGTAAAATACAACCCTCTTTTTGTGGACAATAGACTGATTACAGTAGGAAACAAAAGTCAGGGCTATTTTTAACAGTATGGATAAAAACAAGACTTCAGCTTTGTTTGAAAACTTACGGTTTAGTTTTTGTCAACTGCTACACTCAGTTACAACTCTAAAGCTTCCCAAGCATGTGTGTTTTCTTTCCTCCTTACATTCTAAAAAAAGTTTTTAAAAATGATTTCTTAAAAAAAATCATTTACTTTGGAAACAAGGGACTACAGAGAAGTGATAAAAATGAAATTGAGCAGAAGACATGCATGGTTTTTAAAAAAATAAATAGCACTTGCTGGGGTCCTGAGCAAATTAAAAGCTTCCTGCAATTTGCACTTCCTAGGAAAGAAGCAGAGTATCTGCAGAAAATCAACTTCCAGCTTTACTGATAGCTAAATGGGCAATGATATACCAAGACCATTAATGGTTCATGTCAGAACCAAAAGTCTGAGGAAACTCCTTTTCCAGAATTAGGTAAGGAGACCAGAAAACACACAAAGCTGTTCCATGAAAGCAGCTGTAACCACTTAGTTTAAATTAAATTTAAATCTGTAACTGAGAATAGTTCCATATTAAGTGCAAATATTTTGCAAAAGAGGGGCTTTTTTTTTTGTTTTTTAATATTTACAAGAATCAAAGTAACATAAGATTACCAGAGAGCGTGTACAGTAGCTGCAGCTTATAAAACATACCGGTAATTGTACCTGGTAAATTATAAAGAGAACCAATGCAGAATTTCAGATAACTAACTGAGAAAGGTAGAAGGGGCCTCTAAGCAGAGGACAAAAAAAAATTCACATTTTCTACATTAAAAAAAAAAAAAAAACAGGTCTCAAGTCTCTGAGAACAGAGAAGATTTGAAGTCCTTGGATGATGGGGAAAAAAAAAAGCAAAAATTGAAATGGAACCCTAGAAGCAAGGAGAGTGCTTTATTTCACTAGACCAATCTTCTTGGCTTCTGTCTCGTATATCAACAACCTCCACATTTTGACTATGAAAACTTCAGCTTCTTCATCTAGTACCTGTAGGAAACACAAATTTTTTAGGTTAGGGATTTTAGTAATGATAATTAATTATAGTAGACATATCACAATCTGCAGCCAGAAGAAAGATCACATAATATCTAATTCCAATGCAGTGAAGGTAATATAATCAGAGTTAACACTCCGAGTGAAGCACTGGATAAACTTTCAGGGATTTTTGTCCGTCCTGCACTTACCATCTGACTTGACCTTAGTTATACACTTACATATACTCATTAGTTAGGAACAGACTCACCATGAAACAAATCAGAAAATGTAGTTACAAGAGAGTAAACAGAAGTTCACATTTCTGGTACAGTTCTGTTATTGTCGAGTCTTACCTCTACTGCTAGGGACAGAATCTTTGTCCTACATTTCCAAATACAAAGAGTTTCCCAGCAGAGATCACTATTTTCTACCTAGAGGCCGTAACTAGAATATCACGTCTGTGCTAGCATAAGCTGCTTAATCAAAACAGCTTTCATATCTACTTACAGTATGCACATTCTATGAACACCAAATATTTCTGTTATGGACTCCTACTAATTCACACAATTGATTACTAGCTTCTGTGTGATGCAGAAGGTACATCAGTTATAAAATTTCTGCTTACCATAGCAACATCATCCAGTATGCTCTGTGGTGAGCTGTGAGCCATAACCTGAAAGAAATAAAAGTTATGGTCTGAAAACTCAAAGTAAACCATATGAATATCTTTCTGGGGAAAAAGAATTGGTACTTTCTAAGAAATTTTAATACTTTGCACAGACAAAAGTGTTCCAATTCATTAGTTTCTAGCATTAGCCAGGGCAAAATTTAAAAGTTCATTAGATTTAATTACAGAGAGTGCAAGTTTATGGCTTGTTACTGAGGAACAAGTTCTAGCAAGCTCCAGAGATTCAACACAACCTCTATTTGCTGGCTATGTGGCACCTTTGGTAAACTCCTCTTCCTTCAGCAGTGAATTCCTGCTGGAAGACTGAAGCAAAATTTGCTCCATCATTCTAGGCAGTTTTCCAAGTATTTTAAGGATTTTAATTTTCTAGAATCATAGAGCTGTTCTTCAAAACTAGAAAATGACATTATGTTGCTTTTAAATATAATTTAAACTTGACAAATATTTTGTTTTTAACTTTCTATTAACTACTCATGCCACAAAACAATCACTGAATTTGCTTCACGCAGTAGCCCTTAAGCATAAAACCCTTAGAGTTGGAAGTGACCACTGAAGGCCATCTAATCCAACTCCCCTGCAATGAACAGGGACATGCACAGCTAGATTAGGCTGCCCAGGGCCTTATCCAGCCTCATCTTTGAAGTCCCCAGGGATGGGGCATCAACCACATCACTGGGCAACCTGTTCCACTGCCTTATCACCCTCACTGTAAAAGATTTTTTCCTTATATCTAACCTAAATCTAATCTACCCTGTTTGAGCTTGAAATCATTTCCCCCCAGCTTCTATCGGTAATGGAGGTTGCTGTGACCCAAGAGCAAGATCTTGGATTTGAATCTGTCGAATCTCACGAGGTTCACCTGGGCCCAACTGCTCAAAAGCCTGTCTAGGTCCCTCTGAATGGCATCCCATCCCTCTGGTGTGTCAACTATACCACACAGCTTGGTGTCATCAGCAAACTTGCTGAGGGTGCACTCAACCCCGCTGTCAATGTCACCAATGAAGTTATTGAAGAGCATCAGCCCCAGCACCGACCCCTGGGGGACACCACTCATCACCCATCTCCACCCAGACATTGAAACATTGACCACTAACTCTCTGGACTCGATTCTGCAGCCAGTAAAACATAAGCTGAGGCAAGCCCTTATGAATATACCATGAAAGCGTTATCTAATTTGATGGAATAATCTAACCAGAGTTTAGTTCAAACAAATGACACATATGACTGAGAGGAATGGGAGAACGTCTTCTAGTGCTAGGTCTAATACCTTGGTATTTGTCTACTACCAAAGAAATAACAGTAACTAAAAAGCTTTTTAAAAAAGTTAATTTAAAACTCACGTGATATCAGCCTACTGTCCTTCCCTGAATTCACACACATCCTATTCTGTAAACTTGAAAATGGTCATGGCAAATTAAATATTTATCTGAAATATTTACAAAAGCTGCTTTTGTCAACTGGTCACTTCACATGGCCTTATGGAGTGAAGCACTAAAAGTAAACAGCATCTGGTATGTACAAATTGAACTTAAGCATTCAAGGAGGTAACTTGTACTTTAGGTTAGTACGTACGCTGTTTTACATCGATCATTCTGCTCACCAATATTATAAATTACAGAAAAGGTAAGAACAGACTGCCTTCAAACAACAGATACTGCTATTATTCCTGCAGCTTTAATTGGCAATAAAATCCAGACTTTGAAAAGGACCTAGAAGATACTAACCTTAGAACAAACAAAGTCAACTAGTGTAGCTTCTTCTTCACCAATATATTCTATTATTTTCTTGTTGATCCACGGCCTAATTCGACGTTCCATTAGCGTCTGAAAGAAAAATCACACCATTATTTCCACAAATTTGATTACCCTGAAAAATTACTGCCAGAAAGGCAGCCAGAAGACCCAAAACAACAGCTCAGTGAAAAATGACTGCTCCAAAAGTATATGTCTCCTATTTTATTGGCTCACAATCTCAGAGACAGATGTTGGTGGTATGGCAGTAGAGGCTGAACCTTCCCACCGGTATTCTGTTATATACTGTTGACATGCAACAGATAACAGCAGAGGGGCAGTTTGGCAAAATGGCATAGGACATGAAAGTACATACAATGCAAAGATGTGAAACTGAATTCCTCCATGAGGAAAAAACTGCACCCGATGATACTTGCTGAACATTTACAAAGATTTATATAGTTGTTTTTTTTTAAATAAGTGCAGCATGCAGGCTCTTGTTCATCACTGGTGAAAATGCAAATCCAATGCTGATGACTACGTTGAAGAACAGTGTTTTGTAGCTGAGAATTTGTTATATGAAATAGTGTTATTATGCTCTTTGTATCCGTTGTAGTTTCTACGGAAATAAGTTGGAGGCATTACTTTCAGAGCAACCTACAAATATTTAGGTATCAACTGAGAACACAGTGATTTGGGCATCAGTATTTCTGACAGCAATTTAGAAACTTTCTATTTTATTAAAGACTTTTCTCCCCATTCATAATATTACTAAATAACTCAGGAGTGTTATCAATTCAAGAGACCAAACAAAAATAAGCAGTCATACTTCAGAATAAGAACTAAACATGGAAAAGAAATATA
Organism: Pavo muticus; assembly: GCA_016647715.1. NCBI lineage: Eukaryota > Metazoa > Chordata > Aves > Galliformes > Phasianidae > Pavo > Pavo muticus. The sequence goes on along the minus strand of JACDJE010000021.1, from coordinate 514,990 downwards.
ATACTTAAGTTCAATTCCATTTAAGAGTGCTGCTTCAATCCACTGAGGTACTAGGAATGCTACACCGCTATTCAATTTCAAGGTCTGTTTGGAAAAATCAGGCTCTCTGAGCATGATTAAGAAATTAACTTACCGAATCCACAATTGACCAGTCAAGTGGATATGCAAAGAGCTCTGGTTTTGCTGTGGGAATCTTCTCAATGAGACTCTTAATATGTTTGCGTTTTTCCTCTGTATTGACGCTGCCTTTGATGTTGCTTTTATCTTCATCTCCATAATCCAGGGGGACAAGTTTCCTTTTCCGGGGCACATCATCACTGTCTTCATCATCAAATTTATTGAAAACACTATCCACAGCAAGCTTCTTCCTTTTTACAGCATTGGGCTGATTAGGACTATTACAGGCACCTACGACCCATAAGACAAAATTACATATTCATGAACTGTAACTAAACCTAATTTCCTCTTCACACATTTTTTGAAGAATATCAGTTTGTGTTATATAAATGTCAAATCTCAAAATTTGCTATTAAAATGTCTAGCTCAAATTGAGCTTCTTCAAGGTTCCAGAAAAACAGTCAGCTCTCCCCTACTACCCTAAAACCAATTAGCATCCCTTACTGAGAGAGGGAGACAATAACATGAGTTCAAACCTTGGCAGAGGCAAAGCAACAAAGTGAAAGTTAACTATGAATCCAATTGCAGGAAAAACATTAAATCTGTTAGACTAATAGCACACAGTTGCTCTTCATTCATGTTGTAACATTAGTGTGAGCTCAAACTACAGCCTTAGTATAGTTCAAAATAATAAATGAACAAACCTTCTTGAAAACAAGTATCATTAATTCTGGTACTCTGAACAAAAATGTTTTGTTTTTTTTAAACACTAGGAAATTGCTAAAGAGCTAAGGAACTCTACGCTCATGCTCCAACTGCAATTCATTGTACTGCTTTAAGAGGGGAAAAAATCTCATTTCCAGTTTCCTTGTTTTGAAAGGGTCTTTGTGAATAAATATGGGAAGTATCTAAGACTTAATTAACGTATACTTACATTAATGAAAACTAACAGAGAGCTTTACAAGAGACGCTTAGAAACCTTCAAAGTAAAATAACTAATCTCAGTTTAGAGCTAATCCCTTAGGATGATTAGACTTCTCCACTCTACATTTCAGAAGAATCTATATACTCATATGCAGAGCTTATGGATAACACCACTTGACAGAACACATCAAAATGTACAATATATTTAGAAAACTATGTGGCTGGTCATCTTGCCATTTTTTTTTCATTGCAAACCCATTTGAACATTAAACTGTAAACTCACCTAGTTTGAGGCTAAGACCTATTTTGGGCCGATGCTCCTCTGGCTGTTGCTGATCAGGCGAATTTTCATGGGGGATAATAATGCCACAGGGAGATTCATCACCAGGTGTGTTAGGGGTTGCATTTCCACTAGCAGAAGAAACAGACGGGGCAGAACTAATTGGTCGTAATGTTGGTTTAAGGCAGGGCTTTTGTTCAGGCTCTTCCTCTTCTTCCTCTGGTTCTTCTCTTTTTTCTTCTTTTTCTGCTTTTTCCTCCTCTTCTTCCTCAGACTCTGGCTCTTGTTTGATTTGTGGCTGCCTACGGCGCTCAGCCTCCTGCTCCATCTACAATAAACAGAATTAGCAAATAAGCTCTCTAAAAACAGCACTGTTCAAAAACAGAAATGTTAGTTAAGAATTAATACATACAACTACTGTCATTTTATTGAGAATTACTGGCTAATCTAGTTTTCAAACTCCATCTAGAGATGCATCTGAAGCAATTTTTCATTTCTAGTCTTCTTACTGCTTGCTTGAATTTATTTATTTTTAAGAAAAAGTGAATAGACCAAGTATTAATCATTCAATCTTTAGCTTACTAAACAGATTTTAATATCACTGAAGACAAGAAGGATTTTTTTCTTCCTGTTGGACTAACAGCTACTTACCCTCTGGAGCTCTGCATCTGGATCTGGGTGTCCTTCTGCCAGAAGGCGCTGCCTGATTTCTTCTAATTCTTCTTTTTCTCTCTTCCTATCGCGCTCATCTGCTTCCATCTCTTTCTCTCGGTCTCGGAGTCTCTTCTGAAGAGCACTACCCCTACAAAAGGGACAAAATTTGTACTTTAAAATAACATTCCAATTATAACCTTATATGACAATACAAGAAGAACCTGATATTGACCTACTGCACTTAATAAATTAGAGCATAAAAGCACGTTGTGTCCCCTATTTTTATTAACAGGAAATAAAAATCCCTACATTCCAGTATAGACTTTGCCTCCCATCACATGAAACAGAGAACGAGAGTGCTGATCTCTCCAGGAAAATAACCAAATTTTATAGAGCTGTACGTGACAAGAACCAGTTCTGGTATCTTAGTCTGATGCAAGTTTCAGTCAGTCCCAAGCTGAGGGATCTTTCTCATCCCTAATATGCTTGTTCTTGATACAATTTACAGCTTCCTTGTAGTGAACTATTTAGAAATAAGCTTCATCCTGTCTCCCTGCCTGCCCTAACCTTATTTTGTATTTACACTGACCTGTGCTGTGCCTGACTTGAAAGTTAAGCAGTAGGAAGGAATAGCTACTCCCAGGCACTAGCAAGTAGCACTTAAGGACTTTGCCTTTTCCCTCTGGCACTTAAGCAGTGCTGAAATAACTTGGATACTTAAATGAGCCTTAAATCACCATTTAATCACTCAAACGTGAAACTCCATAAACCTCTGCCAACAAACTCCACCATTTTGTTAAAATGGTTGGTGAGTATTTCCTTGCCGAATCAACACAAAGACATACCTGTAGTATTTTGGATCGTCTCTGTCATCATCATAATCTTCTAAGAATTCTTTCAACCGTTTAGCTTCTTTTGCCTGCAAGACATCAAAGCATAAACAGTATTATTTCTGGGTTAAAATCTAGTAATATTTTTAAAAAGTCAATGCTTCAAACAAAAAGTAGAGTTTTCCACAGAAAATGGAAATACCGTATGACATTGTGCTCATAGTAAAAGCTAGGAGAAAGAAGGAGAAAGGGGAAACCTTCAGAGTTGCAGCATTTGTCTTCTCAAGTAACTGCTACACATGATGAAGCCTAGGTTTCCTTGGGAAATGCTAAACATTTCCCTGCTGTTAGGAAGCAGTAAATTAATTTATTTTGCTTGCTTGTGCAATTTTCATGCAGCTTTTGTTTTACCTATTAAACTGTTTTAATCTCAACCCAAGAGTTTTCTCACTAGAACTCTTCCAGTTCTCCTCCCCATCCCACTGGGAGGGAGGGAGCAAGAAGCCGTGTGGGACTTAGCTGCCCATTGGAGTTAAAACAACAATTCTCAACCACTTTTTTTTTTTTGGAGGGTGGGGGTGGGGGGGGAAGAAGGGTGGGATACAATTTCCTGTAGAACAATACCTTTCTCACTTTTTTATTCTATCGCTCCTCACTTTCCATTTTCTGTTTGTTTTATAGCAAATCCCACCCCAGCTCCTACCTGGAGCTCTCTTGTATTTTCTCCTTCTCTGGGATAATTATGAAGTGAAATAGGAATGCCATCATTTAAAATAATTTTTTAAACAAGGAAAACAAGTATCCACCTTCTAAAGCTGTGATTTCAGACTGTGTTTCCAGGTGCTATATTGGTAACTGGCTTTAGTTCATCAGTTGTGAAATTACCACAGAAATTTAGCAGTGCTTAGATATTACATAAGGTTCAGGCATGTGAGAAGGCTGGAAGCAAAAATGCTGCTCTAGTTCCATTGGTATAACATAGAAAAGATTGATTTTGAAAAAAATCTGATGAAAAATACAGGTTATAGAGAGAGTTGTGCACGATGGTCAAACCATAGTGCTTTCACAGCTGCCTACTTCTCACTGTCTTATCTTCACAAGATCAAGACACTGAATTGCTCAGGACTCTCAATAGTAGTCCTGCTTCTATTGGACATCTTTTTCAAGTCTATTAACTCAAATTTTTGTATACATGTGTATACAAAATGAAAGCACTAACACTGCATAAAGATAGCAAGAGAACATTCCTTTCTAAGTGGGACACAAAAAACAAGGGGAAAAAAAATTACAGGTAAAACTAAGCCTTACCATTTCCCTCCTTCTTTCTTCTTCTCTTTCAGCCTCTTTTTCATATTCTCGACTTTTCTTCCTCTCTCTGATTTCCCAGTTTTTAAGACGCTACAACAGAAGAAAAACATACAATCCAGACTCAAAAAATTAAAAGCAGCAGAATTGCTTTTAAGATAGTTTGTATTACTGTTTAGAAACACATCAAAATTAAGCAAAATTAGTTATAGCTTAAGACTCTGGAAAAAAGAGTCCAAAGTTCTTCTGACTGACTGAAATACTCTGCCCCAATTCACACTGTTAAAAGATTAAAAGCGTATTTAGAAAAGGAGAGATAGGAGGAATGGCATATTTTGCAGAAAAACAGTTACTAGGACCCAGAAGTAATTTTTATTTCTAAGGAATCTTAGAAATTCCAACCAACCTCTTGATACGCAGCTTCCTTTTCCCGCAGTTTCCTCTCTAACTTTCGGCGCTCATAGGCATCTTCTTCATCTTCTTCTCGATCTCTCTTTTTATCCTTTTCTCGTTCTCGTTCCCGTTCTCGTTCCCGTTCCCTTTCACGTTCCCTTTCACGCTCTCGTTCTCTTTCTCGTTCTCTTTCCCTGTCTCTGCTTTTTTCTCTGAAGGAAGCAAGAAGTCCAAATTTATGTACAGAGCCCTTCTTGTCCATTCAATGAAATCACGTACTTTTAAGTGTATAATGCATTACTTACACCATCTTGCAAGTTGTCTTTCTTGTGCAATTATACAGGATGATTAGCCAATACAGCAGTGGGCATAAATCAGGACTTTGAGATAAATAGTTCTTGAATATATGTAAGTAGTTGTTTGAGCACTGCAACTATTTAATAGGAATATCTACAGAAATTAAGCGTAAGCACATAGCAACTCATTTATTAGGTTACGTTCGTAGTTCTCTATAAACAAGTGACAGCTAAAAATGCCACACAAAAAGGTATGCTTAATAAATCCTTCACATTTTCACGGCTTACAGATAATATAAGCTCCATTTACAGGAAAATGTAAAGTATAACTGCTATTTCTCCCATGGTGAAGATGAAAATGGTAGCACCTACAGACTGACATTATGCATCATAGTTTAAGACTGGAAAAGGAATTCCCTTGCTTTAAAAAAAACAAACAAATATCCACATATGCAAGGAAGATGAAAACTGTTTAAGGCAAAAAACGCAATTACTCATGAAAAAATGAAGACTCTTGATAAAACCTGTATACTTAAGTCATGGTTGGATGATGGTTGCTTGCTGCATATTACAGTCCTTACATTCCTATGCTATGCAGGAAATCAAGTACTCTTCTGAACAGTGTAAATACAATCTTCTCTAAAATTTCAATTTCCTTTTTTTCATTCGTTCATCCAAAAGGACCATTCTTACTTTGAATGGCAGCTTCTGTGCTGAACTATAGACTCAGCAAAAACACAAGTAGTAACTGAAACAGATAGCAACCTCAAGTGTACTACCTTGATCTGCTTCGATCCTTGTTGCGATCCGAACTTCTTTCACGATCTCTGTCCCGATCTCTGTCCCGTTCTCGGTCTCTGTCTCGGTCCTTAGTTCGGTCACGATCCCTATCCCGCTCCCGTTCACGCTCCCGTTCCTTTTCCTTCTCTCGTTCGCGCTCCCGTTCCCTTTCTCTTTCACGCTCTCTCCTTTCTCGTTCACGCTCCCGTTCCCTTTCTCTTTCTCTGCGTTCTTTTTCAATTTCCTGTCTTTCTTTCTCCTTTTTGCCTTTTTCCTCCTCCAGTTTCTAAAAACCAACAAGAGAACTTACATAGTTAATTTTGTAGTTAGAGGAACCAGATATTCCCGACGCAACACACAAGGCTGGTAATGGAAATACCAAAACCGCCACTGATTTTAAAATATTAAAAGAGGGTTTGGTGGGTATTTTTTGGAACTCATAAGTATGAAATCAAAATGCAGCAATCACAAGACTAGATTTCGTGCAAAAGCATAGATCTACACAGACCAGCAATCTCCAACCTTAGCAGAGCAGGGCTGGCCTCAAATAAGCTGACTAAACTGCACATACACAGTGCATTGCCAGTCATGATTCAAGTGGGCCACAGATTCCATTGGTCCTATAAGCCACTTGGGTAACAAGCAGAGTGAACTTCTAGCTGACAAAATTTAATCCTGTTCAACACGAATATATTTCAGTGGAATGCTTACTGGGACACTGTTTTGCAAGAAGTCTTGGCAGACCGAAACAACCCTATATGAAAAGTTGGGCAAAGAAATTTTTCCACTTACACACAGTGCATGTGGTTTAACAGTGAAGAGAGCTGCAACCTTTCACCTCCCTAAAAAAATCTAACAGTTCACTGGTAAAAATTGGACTCTGCAGAATGGAATCCTTAACTTCCACCACTGCAAGATGGAGAAAGTTAAAAAAAAAAAAAAAAAAAGGTTGGAAATAGCTCTTTTGAAACACAGAAACTAAAGGGTTACCTGCTACAGTTTTACTAAAAATTGTGCAAAATTGCCATTTTAAAAATTTCAATTAGAAACAGTTCCTATGACCAGAATTCCTATAAGACAATAGAAAATACATCAACAGAATGATAGATAAATCCATCCTTGGAAGCAATTGTTATGTGTTAACTTACAGATGCTGTGCTAGGACATGGACCGCCAACACTGGATTAACCTTGCCTACAAGCTATGTTTCTGGGAGGAAGAGCAAGTACACGGTTCACAAATATACCAAATAACAACCAAGTATACCAAATTTCAACCTGACAGATGCCAGAATACCACTTTTTTTTTTTTGAAAAAATATTGAGCAGAATAAACATGTTTATCCCCTTTGGCTCCACGTTTACCATCACTGAAATGAAATTAAAAACTGGAACAATCAAACAGCATTCTGTTTTTTTTTCTTTTCTTTTAAACAAAGCATGTAAGACAACTTTAAAAAGCAATCTTACCTGATAAATGTTCTTCTGCCATAGGCACGGGGACCAGAGAACCAACAAAGGATTACAGAAATAAAGCTAATTCACTAGTGATTAATGTATCCAGTGAAACTACTCTGCATCAATAGCACAATACAGGCAAACCAATATTGGATACATTAAAATCACAAAAGGAAAAAGGGACTAAAAATGGTAGGAAATAGGTAGAAAACTGGTATGAAAAACAAAACTTGGATTCTACGAGATACATGGGGCTGAAAATCAATTTCTAAAGGACCATACTTTACAGGAGCTTTGCAGTATTAAACCTCAGTCTAGTCAGATGCTAAACTAGGCTGCCAACTTCTAAAAATCCAACTTACCTCAAATTTCATATACTTTTTAAAAAGTTTATATACTGAAGTGGTCGATACTTACAGGTTATCTTAGATGTTCCAATAGAAATTTCTTTTGTAGAACTGCTTTTTTTGCCACTCAAACTTTGTGGTGAAAAAATTCTCATGTGTGTGTTTTTTGTTTTTTTTTTTTTTTGAACTTAAAAATAATATGTTTACACGTGTGCAAACACACAGCCTTGTAAATGAAAACCCATTATGTAGATCCGCTTCCTTAAAATCCAATTGAAAAAAAATAAATCAGCCTACTTCATAATCTAAATCTGACCTCAACTTCTATCAGCCTAAACAAGAGGATCTGAAAGGGTAATGGGATGGGAACGGTATTTGATATATTGAAGTAATGAACAGAAATGAACAGGTAGAAAAGTTATAAATCTTACCTTGAGCTCTCTTCAGACTCGTCCGTGCTGTAAATGGACGCCCCCTGCAATCCTGATACCCTGACAGTCTATGGTTATTGTTTTATAAACTCATACCAAAAACATGCAAAGGTTCACTGTGCTCACTAACCAGCTGCTAAAGATTCAACAGCCCCTTTTAAAGGTATCCAATATATACAGTGACTATTTTCAGTTTGACTTTGATGTTAAGTGACAAGAATAGCCTCCCAATAATAAAGATTAACGGCAGAATATGCCCAAAAGCTTCTGGAACAATGAAGCATTTCTTTGTTTACTTGTGCTTGTTTTTGTTAAGCGTATTACTTGTTTGTATCTTACTAACAATGGCTTGTTGGAGCTTAGAATTGAACACAGTTCTACTGAAGTTCCACTGTGAATCAGTTTCACGCTGAGTTGCTGAGCTTCTCCAGATGATTTCTTCTACAATTTTTCCCCACATTTTCACCTCTAGCAACTTTGATCAAGTGAAAAACCGAATACATATACATCTAACAATGTGTAGTCACTGGCGTTTACATAGATCAAGTTGCACGAGAACATGGTACCATCTTCAGTAACTACACGTAGTAAAGCTGAGTAACATGGGCGTACCTCACCTTGAGGTAGCTTCAACGTTTTCATTAACGTTGATAACAGGATATTTTGAGACATGAGCATGGGCTCAAAAGAGGAGTGTGCTGCTATCTCCCTACACCAAGGGCCATTCCAGTTTCGTAGGGGAGAAATAATATCAACTTTAAGCTAAACATTAAAACAAGAACATTACATGCATAGCTGTGCTTTATGATATTTAAGTTTCATTTTACAAAGCAGAAACATTCACAGATGCGATAGCATTAATGGAAACTTCCTTAAGCGAGAGCTAAGGTGGGATTTAATGTACACAAACATTTCCAAGCCAGTTACCCCTTTGCATATTTTTCTGAGGGGGCATCCATAAGTATAATAAAAAACAGAAGCTCATACTTACATCCTATTCCATGTTACTTTCCAAGCTGTGAGTTTCATCTTGCATTAGTCACCATATGATCTCTATCATAATGGTGGGGGTCAATGAATAGATTAGCTTTATGGGAATTTACAGTTCTTCCATGCATCTAAAGTTTGGTAAGTCTGGTAACCACTGACCTAGTTTTAATCTTTCCCCCACTCTTAAACTTAGAACTACTAAAATAAAAGACTTAAATTTAATTCAATTGTCAACTCTTCATAAAATCTTGGATTATGTTATAAATCTACCTACAGAAACACACTCAAGTGTATGTCTTATACTGCAGCCCCATTTAGCCTTTAGCTATAAATATCTTGACTTAATGTATGTGAAGAAACTTAAGTTGCCTTTATTCATGTTAAAGTGAGAAGACTGAAAAATAATCAGTAGCAATCAAAAGCCTTAGCATAAAGATGTCAAGGGCCACTTTAACGTGGTAATTGTCTTTTTTTGACTGGTAAAGAGTTACATGTATATTAAACCTAATATAAGCATCATTTTAAGTGATATTGCAATGTACTGCTAAATTTTATAATAGTGTCTTTTTGGATTTTGAAAAATTCTAATTTGTATTAAGCGCAAAAACAAGAATACTACCTTGTGTGTGTCTCTGAATTTACTGATCTCTCTTGATATCAGGTCTCTTTTGTCTTCCTCCATTTCTATAGCATTTATATCCTCCTAAAAAAACAAGGGGGACAGGAGGAGAAGCATTAAGAGCTGTTTGTGCAGACATAGGAGAACAAGAGAAAAGCTGAAGGTTAGAATTTTTCAACCCGTCTTGTAAGAGATAAATAAAGTCCTTCTGCAGTACCAAACCTGACAGTCTGATGTTAATGAGTGAAAAAAAAATAAAAATAAAAAAATCAGATGGACAAGAGTCACAAATCTGGCAACTAGCAGTAAACACAGTCATTGTCAAAGCCTACAATGTAAACGAACCTTGGTGATGAGTGGATAAGGTATCAGTGGGGCCACTGGAAATCTGCGGAAAATCTGCGGAAAAATCCACGGAGATTTTTTTTTTTAAAAATAGATTGCATACTACTCTGAAAAACAATGTTTTGTATGTTCGTACTATAAAGCAATATTGTATTGCTGTGATCTTATTTCTTGATCCAACAAAATTACAGAAGAACCTCGCTAATTCTCCCTTCTCTGAACTACTTCAATAGACAGTGAGGTCTCATATTATTAAGACTTCACTGAATCATCAAGTATACTACAGGATATTAGTATGCTATGAAAACATCATAAACAAGACTAAGCTACACTTGCCAATACAGTCAGTATATTTGTGGTGCACGAGTCTCGATTTACTCGCTAATTCGCAGAATTTGGTAAGTTGCACCTACTAACTAGTAGTGCGAATTAGCGAGGTTCCCCCGTGCACGAAACTGAAAAACAGATTCCACTCACTCTCAGTTCCCCACACACATTTTCAACTCCCCCATATCAGACATGCCTTCATCCATAAGAACTAACACCAGACTCAGTTTCTAACATCAGTGGGAGTTTTCTTCGCCCTGATGCCCTTCAGGGCACAAAAGCCCCAAAGCTAGCAAGCTTCCCCACCCCCCACACATACATATCTGCATCCATCTTCCCTTTCCCACCAGACCACAGTCCTCCTCTCTCTTCTCTTTTATGGCCAAGAGAACAATGAGCTAGGACCATCTCTTCACTCCCACTTCTATCCACACAGGCCAATGATGGCAACTTCAAGTTTCTTTTCCTTCTTCCCAATACGGGAGGAATGATGGGGTGAAATTTCAATCCACAAGTGCTAAGAGCATATTTTATCCACTTGACTAGCTCAGATTGGTCAAATTTTACATCACAGAAAACTAGCAGAGTGTCTTTCTGTCCCAGTGACATACTCAGCACTCGTCTCTTTCAAGACTGATGGCTTCTTACAGCATGTAACTACCTGTCCTTATTCATCGCCATATAAATGTACTCACAGGACAATTTACATTTTAACAATGCATCTAACAAAAAACACAGCTGATAGCATTAGACAGTGACTCATTTGTTAATTCTCATCCAAGAAAGCATCTTCTCCCAAAGGAAGGGAGAGAAAAGAAAGACAAATTCTCAGCTCAGCACTCTCATGCCTTGGGTTAGCCATGGCTAATAATGTTATGGGGAAGATACATTCACCCCCTGAGGGAGATGTTACTTCTTGCACCACACTTAAACCCCATAAATATCTGGAACTGCATTATTGACTTTGGAATAGGTACTTTACGGAAGACTTAAGTGCGTAAAAATCTTGATCAAACAATTCTCCAATCTTTCATATTAGGTGCAGAATGGCAAGTGTAAGACTCCACATTTTCCCATGGTTAGAAATTTGGCTGGAAAAGCTAAGTCTGAGTTTGTTCATTCTTAATCCCTCTTCTCCAGAGTTTGTTTTAAACCATAAAAAAGGTCATTCACAGAAGCAGGTCTAAACCAGAACATTCATTCCTGCTTAACAATTTTTTTCGCATTACACAATATAGTAAAACCAGCTGATAAATTCCAGCCAAATTGACACATGCGTGTAAAAGTGATTTTGTAAAGTAGGAAGATTATAATACGCCTTTCATCCCTGAAGGATCCTTCCAAAATTTGTGAGGCACACACATACATAGCTAATGAAGTTCATCCACATGTGGAGAAACAGTTGGATCAAGGTACTCTAAAAGAATGCGTACTACAAGCAAAGAGAAAAATTTGTCAAAAACTACCAGAGCAAATCCCTGCCATTACAGAAGTGCCTTGGCATTATTCATTGGAAATGCAAAGTATGCAGAAAGTTTTTACCGTTGTTTTTAAAGTTCTCATCTGAAAAACCTACATGCAGTTTAAACTGTACTCAATTCAGTATTTCCACCTTCAGAGGGATGAAAGGTCAATTCAAACCTGCCCAGATTCAAAACTTTTGTTCCAAGAAGTTTAGGTGCTTAGATCCCTAAACCATCCTGAAAGGACAGTTTCTATAACTGACTAGTTTTCAGCATAAAACATGAAACTGCTGCTGACATCAATGCTTGTTGATCTGGTTTCTCATCATGAGTTTAGGTTAAAAGCGTTTGCACAAGGTTTGGCCATTATATAAAGGTGAGCTGAAGAAAAATCTGCTTTGTCCAAAATCAAAACACATACGTCCTCCTTCTTTTCCTTTTTCTTCTTCCTGGGGTGAGAGTCAGATTCCTGGGAGGGGGCATTGAGCTCGCTGGAATATTCTCGTATTAAGACATCAATGGCCCCTTTAATTATCTGATCTCTTCTCTTCGTTTCCTCATCCAGCGCTTCATCATCATCATTTGTAGTCTCTGGTCTGGAATTCTAAGGAAAAATGGCAAAGTAACAGGAATCAACAAATTGAGAATAATATTAGTTTTACTTTAGAAGTTCACCTTTCGTCATCACATTAACGTACACAGTTTTTACTAAAACCACCTCCAAGTAGCAACCAACTGCTTTATTTTTACTTAGATCTTCTCACACTAGCAGTAATAAAGGGATCACGGTTTTACTTGTGGAATGACATTTGAGAGCAGATGGAGGATTGCAAAATAAAATAGAACAGATAGTGGGTGACTGAGGAAAAAGAGCACACACAGAAAGGCAATCATTGTAGTTCCACTCATGGTTAAAAGCTTCTGCCTTGTTTCCTTCACAACCTTTAAGCTGTTTCAGAATCAGTTCCTCAATGCCTACTGAGGAGCCATGCAATACAAATGTCTATCTATAACTTTAAAGTTGCAACTTATTAACGGAGAATTATATGGAAAAAATTATATGGAAAAAGATAAGCATTCCTTGCAGAGCAAACATTTTCTCAGTATTGCTGACTAGTCACTCCACAGTTCCTTTCACCAGTTTTTCCCTTTCCACCTTCCTGACTAAAGGGAACAAACACAATGTTCATTTAACTAAATACTATATGACGGGGTAAAACAGCAATCTGCACACTGAGCAAGACAGCTCACCTCTCAATCCCTTCAGACTTTTTTTTTTTAAAAAGGAATCTCACACAAGAATCCAGCTGGGTGTCTCATTAAGCAACAGGGTGGATGGAGTAAGGAGAAAGAGAATGGTCAGAGCAGCAGTTAAGAGTGAGGGGGAAGGGAGGATTCATTTGGATTAAAGAGACTGCCAGGCCAAAGAGGAGCAAGCTGAAAAGAGCTAGAAGGCAGTAACAGGGAGTGGAACTGAAAAGGTCGAAGGAGAAGTGATCAGGTAGAGGAGGTAACTAGATAAAGATTTGTTTGATGTGTCCCGAAGAAATTCTGTGTTAGTGTATATGTTTGACTTCTTAAAAAATATTGAAGAAAAGATGCGGCACCTGCACATCAATGATGGTATGAAAAGAACCTCAAGCAGTATGATTAAAATACACTTTATCAACGTTCCTTGGCAATTCTCAGCCTTTCTTCACAGCACTACCATGAAAAAGATGTTTGGAACTAGTATCACTAACTCTGTATTTCCAAAAAACTGGCACCCACTCTTATCATCATAAAAATACAATTTCAAAGCCACAAACAGTACTCTCTGCTTTCTTAAATCAGCTGCCCCCAAACCCACAGGAGGCTCATAGAAAATAAAATTCATTAATTGTACAAAAGCTTCACGAATGTTTTAAACCCAGTAGTATTACAAGTGATGCTAAGAGGAAAGAAGGAAGTCTGAATGGAAGAGGGCAAACAAACCTATATCTAGGTTCACAGTTAATGTATCACTTCATTCAAAACCTCATTACGTTAGTAGTCTGCTTTACTGAGCATTTACTGCATTTATTACTATTCACTAGGTGCATAGTCAAAAGCATCAAGTGTTTCAAGTGATGATTATGCCTCTAGTTCTCATCAAAAAGGAAATAACTCTCGTTAAAAGGAACTAGAAGTACTTGTGTGTTTGCAATTCACATTACATACCTTTATTAGCAAACCTCAACCTTCTAAAAATTGATTTTCTAATGTGATTAATAGTTTCCTGAACAAGAGCCTATTCAATTTCATTTTATAGAAAGTAATTGTTTCAAACACTGAATATCTTAAGGCATCCACGATACTTTAAGAGAGTTGTAGAGCAAGCTCAGCAACTTGTGACACAAGATGCATTATTTTAGCTATGAAATAGGTAAGATTAATTTTAACACACAAACTTGACAGATGACTGCCCACTGCCTGACACCTGCATCATCTACTGAATTATGAACTTCTTTCCTTTTCATTAATTTGTTCCAGAAGATTTGTCAATAAAAGGAAAAGAACAGTTTGCAAACTCTGGCAAAGTAACACATCTGGAGTTTATAAACTTAAGAATTTCTAAACAGAACCGAAGCAGCAGAATCATATGGTACAGCTGAACTTTAGAATTAATTTTTAATTCATTCCATAGATTTAGTTGTATTTTATAAATAAGTATGAACAGATTAAACTTCAGTTGTGATGAACAGTATGTCCTAGCAGCCAAAGGGGCCAACCATATCCTGAGGCGCACCAGGCACAGCACAGCTAGCTGGTCAAAGGTAGGGACCGTCCCAATTTAATCAGCAGTGGTGCAGTCCCACTTTGAGTGCCGTGTGTACTTTTAGGCTACTGTACATAAGATATTTAAAAAACAGTACGTGTCCAAAGGATGGTAACAAATGTGGTGAAACAATTACAGGACATCATCAAGGAGGCTCAACTGAAGACACTTGGTTTCTTCAACTTACAGGAGCCTAACAGATGACCTCACTGCTGTCTATATTTTCCTCATGAGGGGGAGCATAGAGGGAGGTGCTCATTTGTGCATTGGTGACAGGACAAAAGAGAATGGCTTAAAGCTACATCAGGGAAAATTCAGACTGGATCTTAAGAAAGGAAGAATTTTTTCATCCAGAGGGTGAAAAAGGCACTGGAACAACCTCCCAAGGCAAGTGTTCATGACTCCGAGGTTGTCAGTCTCTAAGAAGCATTTGGACAGTGCTTGTAGATATATAATTTAATTCTTAGGTTGCCCTGTGCAGAGTCAGCAGTTGGACTCAATCCTCATGGGTCCCTTCTATCTCAGGATATTTTATGATTCTATGACTGTACAAGTTAAACAAAGCTAACTTGTACACAACTCTGTTTGTGTTAATCTACAATGCTGTGTAAGTTAACCTAAAAGGGGTAATAAATCTTAAATAGCTCTAAGTGGGTTAATTCAATCATTTGTAGTAAACATGGTAGAAGTTTTCAAGAGTACTTGTGAATTAAGACCTTCCACTTTATTTCCTTTCACTGCATCTTCAGACTCATTAATTCGATTCTGGCAAAATCCTGAAGTGAATTAGTGGCAGAACAAGAAAAGAAACTAGGAGACCGGCTCACAGTCTGATCTAAAAAGCGTATTACATTGCCCTCCTGCCAAAATAATATAAGTCATATATACACACCCCATTAGAGGCCTTTTTCTTCGCTTTCCATTCATCTAGCTGAGCCTTTGTCTTTGCATCAACTTTTACTAGTAGTTTCTTCTCTCCTATCTGGAGGTCATGGAGCAGTCTCAGTGCCCGTAGTGTGGATTCTGGTTCTTTGTATTCACAAAATCCAAAGGCTGAAATGGATGATTAAAATGAGAAGCAAATGTGTTAAAGCTCTTCAGGCAATTAGCTTTGTTTAAACAAACAAATATTACGTTTTGAATCAAACTTCGAACATAGATACTTCTCTATTTAAAACACAACAAAGAAACAGAAAGATAATTAATTGCATTAACCTTTGATATAAGGAATAGCCTGGTGAATAAAGTCAAAGCAATCCACAACACTATAGTTTGTAAAGCATTTAAAATGATCTGAGCTAACAAATGTAGCCTATACAAAGAGACGTCTCAGATTTGCAACTGTCTGAAGATCAAGGACATCAATCAACAGTACAGCGTTAATCTAGAGTACTTCACAACAGTTACAGAAAGTTGTGAGGAAAGAAATATCGTGAAAATTAAATAATCATATATAAGAAAGATGAGAAAATTATTATATAATCATATTGTTATAATATTAAATTATAAGAAATATTAAAATAGAAGAATATAAGAAAACATTAACAGGAAAGAATAGCCATAATTGTTTCATATATCCAATGGACAAAGATTATAGGAAAAAAATAAAATCAGTACAATCTGGGGATAGGGAAGGATGAAGAACTTTAAATCAGGAAAACCTCCTTAACAGTTAAGGATAATACACACAGTAAGGGAAGTGACTACTAACAGCGCTGCAAACCCACTCCCCTGGAAGTTAAGTCCAGGCTGGTAGCTATCTCTCAGAGATGGTCTATAAACACTTGATTTAGTCTCAGAATAGAAAAGAGAACAACATTTGTCCCCTCAAATACAGTTTTGCATTTAATCTTTCTCAATTTTGTTTTTTTTCCTCTGCGTTGATTTCAAGAACAGAAAATACTAACTCTATATCAGGAAGCATTTAACAGTTAATGTTTTAAGATACTGGATATAATACTTAACTATTAAAATAACAGTATGTAAAGCATTTCAAAATCTGCCAAGTAATAAAAGCATTATGTTGATCAGAGATCTTGAAAAGCATGAACATTACCTTGAAGTTTTCCAGATGCCCCTTGCACTCTCTTCCAACTCAAAACCAAGCCACATTTCTGCATTAAAGATAAAATAACATTTGAGTATTATTTTGTTTGAGACATTAAAAAAAGTTAACACTTGTTGCACACAAAGATAAGTGAAAAGAATAAGCTCTGCTAAAAACAAGCCATGTCTATATTCACTGACACATATAGCCAAAAAAATTACTCTTCCCTTATTTACTGACTATAAGGTCAAACCCACTGGACTGCTAATCCAGTGAGTATGACCAACTCTGCTTTTATTTTCAATTCCACTACTTGGAAGATCACAGCTTTATTTATTAGCCAGGGATTAAAGTTAACAAGCAGCCCACTACACTTACTGCTAGAAGCTGCCGTATGAGCATGTCCGAGGCCTTCTCAGAAATGTTGCCTACAAAAACGGTGGTAGTGGGACCGCTGTTCTCATCATTTTCTTTGTTCTTTAAGCCAGGGTGATCTTTCCTCACTCCTAAGTGTTTTCCAACCATAGACACTGTGGTAGGAACTAATACCTAAAAGAGGAGAGAACATAAAATAAAGCACTGCTGTTGTTTCCCCCCCCCTCCCCCCGTATTTAAATTTTTAGAGACAAAATAGATAGACATGGATTTGAAAATTCATTTTTTATATGACCCTTGGTTAAATTTACAGCGTGAGTAAACAAACATTTCATGTTCCAATATTCATACAACATCAAGAGAATGTCATTTTCTGATAAAGATAGACAGAAAAAAGGTGTACCTGAACATGGCTACTGGAAGGTCTCACGGTGAGCATACAGTAAAATTAAACATCATTTGTTTTACGAATTACTCATCTGTGACATATGAGTCATTGGAAGTTGGAGCACTGCACCTACCAGTGTGCTAGTTGCTTAAAAAAAAAAAGCTGCAAGCATAACAGTAGCATAACAGCTCTGACTTAAATCTCAGAAGGCTTCAGTGGACATATGACAGGTCTTAAAAGCTTTCAGAGCAAATAAACACTACTCATTTAGTTGGTCAGTACACAGCTCATAGCCATTTGCTTTCAGTTAAGGAGCAACTACTTGTAAAATAAACCGTACAGAGACAGACACGAATGTTTTCTCCAATTTGCTGCACCTCTCCTTCCAGTTAAGAAGTAAGATTAGATATGCACTGAGTCTCTCCTCTCAAAACTCCTTCTAAATGTGTCAGTCTTAATAACGTTATCAGGAAAGTGAATAATGTATTTGTTAGTCTGTTAAACACCACTGGTTACCACAAACATAACTTTCTCTAACAGATAATAAAAGCTATCAAAAAAAATCAGTATTTTGGGGAGATGTCTTACGCAAAATCACTAAAATACTAATTCACCTACATGTCAATAAATAACTTTTATACTTTAATTAGCATAATAATTGAAATAAAGATTACACATTTCCTTCTGGAGTACGACTTTTTAATGACATAGCTCAGAAGAAAAAAATACTGTTGAAAGCTATGCATGAAACTCATCCCAGTGTAATACTTACAGTTGGAGCAGGAGCCATAATGCCCATTGGCACGGGAATCATGGGGGTCCCTGAGAAAGACAAGACATAATATTAATCTGTCCAGTTAAGACTACTGATAAACACAGATGAATTGCTTGCAGTCACGATTACTAAACCAGACAGCAACTTCGGTGACATGAGAATTTTAGTGCATTGATTACCAGTAACTCCTTAAGCACTCAAGCACAGCCTGCGTAAGCTTGCAGAACATGAATGTCCTGACCACTTTGAACACATTCTCATTTTGGCTTTGTTCGTCACAAACTTATTTTAAAAGCAGATTCAAATCACAGTATTGCTCTAGAAGATGAACGAGGCTGAGAATTCTATAGACAAAAAAGCATCCTAAGTCCAAAAGATGGTAATCTCACTCCTTACTTGCTCGGTTCCAACAACACAATCAATGCTTCATACTGTTTAGGGCTGAGGTCCAATAGCATGAAACCTGCTGGCATTCTTTATTATTTATGACATAGCTTAATAAAGGTTGCATTAAAAAAAAAACTACTCAGAAGCACAGTACCTTATTATTGAGTTTAAGTTTTTAAAATTTAATTAACACCACTATTTAATAGTGTGAAATTGTATGTAATATCTTTCTACCCACTACAATACTCACTGATGGCTTTAAGCACTATCACATTAGCTAATACCTAGTCATAATAAAGGCTGTTTACCTCTACATACCAATTGCTATAGGGGAGATAAAGCTATCTGTCAGTAAAGACAGTAAGACTCAAGAACAATGAAGTTAATTTCACGTTCTTCAGGAAAATACTCTCTGGGGATCCAAGATCTTTTTTCATGCTACACAAACATCTTCATCCTTTGATTCTTCTCTCTCTTACTACTATACTCATGAAAACCTAAGCAAATTTCTGCAATATACCATCCCTGGGCTGATTCCCCTACTTGTTCTAGTGCTTAGTCCCAAAACAACACTCCATTTCATCCTCTGCACCTTTCCGCTCAGCCACCTTTTATTTCTTAGATTCCATCATCTATTTCTTCCATCACCCAATCCTTTCTTCCTCAGTTCCTTCATTTAAATTCATCCCTATCCCTCCAAACCCTTCAGAGAATCTGCTCTCAGTTATAATGCACCACATCATCTCTCAGACTAGAAGAACCACCCCAAGACAGAGTCTGGTAGTGCAGTTGTGACAAAATGACGTGCCCAGTGCTCAGCAGAACCCAATAAAATCTAATAAGATGTTGGGCACCATCAGTAAACAATACTGATGATCAAGACTATGGGCATCATTTTGCTGCTCTGTAAGAACTCA
Organism: Pavo muticus; assembly: GCA_016647715.1. Taxonomy (NCBI): domain Eukaryota; kingdom Metazoa; phylum Chordata; class Aves; order Galliformes; family Phasianidae; genus Pavo; species Pavo muticus. Next base: position 495,746 of record JACDJE010000021.1, on the reverse strand, counting down.
GTGTATCTGTATCCTGACTAGTGCCTACAGACTCAATCTGCAATGCAAGAAGAGCAACTACCTGACATGAGTTTTGAAGCAGCTTCTTGGCAAGGAAAGAATTTACACTCTGAGATACTCCAAATGCAAGTGCTTCCATGGAACGTGATAAAAAGACCAAAAAATGCCATTTGCCAAATGCTCACATCACAATTCAGGAGGATCGGGGGTTTAACAACAGACATAATAAGGAAGTCGTACTTTCACACAGCTGGTAATGAACTGCTGGAATTTGGAACAAGAGGTGACAGTCGAGACAGTATCAACATGTTCAAAAAGCATAAAAATGCTCGTGAATGGTTAAGTCCAGATGCAGATAAAGGAAGTGCAAAAGATGACACTCTAACATCCTTAATATATCAGTTGTGGAAACTTCAATTTCAGACATGAAAAGCAGACAGGTGCACACATACATCTAAATATCACCTATTCCCACAGCTCAGACAAAATATCAGGCCATATGGACTGCTGACGTGACCTCACAGAACATTTCTTACATACGGAAAGACATCTGAGTTTTTTTATCTTAATTGTATCTGATTTTCACAGAAGACAAGAGATACTAAATCACCTCCCTTTTGAGTCTTTCAAATTTCAAGATGGAAATGCAAGTCCTTATTTCTAACTGTCATCTTTTTAAGCAAAGCAAAACACTCTTCCCACCTTCATTCTTGCACAAGCACACCGTCCTGGCAGACTTATTTTTATAGGTTGGATAATTAGATTTTTTTTTTTTTTTGCAGAACACCTAGTTAAACTCATTTTAATTGTAATTTTACACATGGAATAACTTCAGAGTGGATTTCCAAAAGGTCACTGTGGCATTTTCAATTCTATTCATACACTTAGGCTGAGAAATTAAGCCCATATCTTTTAAGGGTCAGAAGATGTTTAGGAGGAAGTTTTTCACACAGAGGGTGGTGACGCACTGGAACAGGTTGCCCAAGAAGGTTGTGGATGCCCCATCCCTGAATGCATTTAAGGCCAGGCTGGATGTAGCTCTGGGCAGCCTGGTCTAGTGGTTGGCGACCCTGCACATTGCAGTAGGGTTAAAACTAAATGATCTTTGAGGTCCTTTTCAACCCAGGCCATTCTATGATTCTATGGTGTTAACTCAACAGGTAAGTAAATCATACTTTTACTGCAAAGAGAAAAATTAAGCTCCCTCCTAAAACCAGGCTCCTCCAGTTCACAGTATTTCGATTATTAGAACTGAAAACAAGACAATTTTTATAAAAATTCAAACAGCAAACGCACAAAAATTGTGCGTAAATTGTGTATGTTATATAAGAGGAAGAAGAAAAAAAGAACCACCCATTAGTAAGGCCCAGCACAATGAATGAGCACGCACGAACCATTTCTGAATCCAGCCATCTGGTTTCTGAAAGCCTTTATTGTCTAGAAAACCCTTGTACACAAGACTGCTCAAGACTATACAGGCAGAAATTATTTTCTGCAGTCCTTCCATTATGAATTTTAAAGGGATAATTCTCTGAAGTGTTCCTCCCTACCTCTCCCTGCCCGGCTCCAGACACTGTTATCTATACTGGCAACAAATAGGAAAAAAAAAAAAAAGGTGGTCCCAGATCCATAAATTAAAGTCTCAACACACACACACAAAAAGGAAAAACTGACCTTAAAGATAAAGAAGGGAAAAAAGATAGAATTAGTTCAACTAAGATAGCAAGATGTGTGGAAGAAAGTATGTAAAAAGAGAAGGTAAAGAAATGGTATTTCTGAGATGGACTTACAAAAAAAAGAGAAAACAACGTAAGAAGGTGAAGCTTCTCTGAAAGTTATTCCCGTACTTTCACACCGTGCATATTTGGCATAGACAAGTGTTTCCAAAAGCTATACAATGGCTTATTTGAAAGTCATCAAAACCTGCATACTGTCAAAGAAGTGACTCTTAAAATACCTAACAAAAACAATAGCCAGCTTCAGACTTAAACAAAAGGACAATAAAACTGGTACTGTGTCTAACAGACTGATTTCTGGTCAAAAGTAAGCAGACAATGGCAGGCCAAACAGAGTTTGCGCACCTGACATGTTGTGTAGCTAGAGACTCAACTGCAATGCACACAGATCAGTGTTACCAAAATACACTTAAACCCAGCAACTTCTGGAAAATAACAGCTTATAACAAAAAGGAATTTCTTTCTGCAACAGCTTCATACACTAACAACTTACCAGGAGGCACAGGTGGAGGAAAGCCAGGAAACTGTGGAGGTGGAATCCCAGGGGGAAGAGTTGGGATTCCCATTGGAGGGCGATTCAAATGAGGTGGGAAAGACATTCTTACAGAAGCAATCTGTCAAAAGGATAGAAAAGGAAAACTGTATTAGTCAGTTCCCAAAGATAAACCACAAAAGCAGTGCAAATGATACATATCTAATGACTTTCAAGCTTTATATGGACATTCACCTACAAATTAAAACTATTTTTAACAATCAGGCGGGGAAGAGTTTCCTCTGTAATACAAGTACTCCTCACCAATGAAAAATAGCACTGAAAAAAAAACCAGAATCATTATGTGCCTCTTCATACCAATGTTTTACCAAGAATGTGAACTAAACAGCACTTAATGGCACACATGCTGTTTCTTTAAAATGAAGCTTTTTTTCTTCGCAGTATCTGAAAGCAGAAGCTTGGAATACCCTCTTCAACAAGGCAAGTAGTTCTCCAGAACAAGAAATGATCACACACAATATAATCATAGCACAATTTCAGAGAAAGAACTGGGGAATCTCACAGGATTTGAAGATACCACCACAGGCGCTGGAGAAAACCCCAGGCTGCAGAATGGAGGCAGTTAAACACTTGGAAGAGGGTCCTCTGATCTATTTTTAACTTCCCAGCTCACAGACCTTCTAGAGTTCATCATGGAGGACAGCCTGGGAGCTGATGGTCAATGCGCTATCACAGAGAACAGAACATTTAACATTATTTTTCTACTCAGACAGTTATTGTTACACAGATATTACTGACCCTACAACAGACACCACCCAATAAGACTCAAGATCACGCTTAAAACTAATGCTCTTGCTTCCAGTATTTTACCAGCAACCTTACATAGTTAAGTCCTGGCTTTCACTCTTTAAGATCAAATGAAGCACTGGTTACCGACACCCACAGCTGGTCATACAGTTTAAATCTTTGCTGCTACCCTTGTTAAAACACACTAAATCACTCAGCAGTAACTTGTCATGCCTATATTTTCCCAGGAGCACATAGGCACATCCATACCATGCTGAGGAAGCACTGAAACTTTCAAATGCCCTGGATGATATAGATAGAAGTCACGAAGAGTAGCAGATAACAAGAGCCCAGTGAGCTTCCCATGTACGTGTCTATGTTTCCTAAAAGACTGAGCAGTACAGTAGGCTGCAGTGCAGTTCATTTTCCAAATAGGCAAATGCAAGTCAAAACCATGACAGAAGGCCCTGAGAACAAGAATTACAATGAACAAAATTCTGATAACTAAAACAGATCAGTAGATGGGATGATGCATACCCGGTTTCCTATCACTGAACGCAAAACAGGAGTTGAGTTTGCTAGATACAAATGTGACCTCCACACATGTACAGGAGCAAATACCTAATGACAATCTTAAATAGTAGAAGTAAGAGCTAGTATCAGTACTTTACCATAATAGCAGATGCAATTAAAAGAACTCAAAAAGAAGATAACGCTGTAGCAAAGCCTCATTCCCAAAGAGCCTATAAACAGCTGTGAGAGACAAGTGCGTACAGCCTACTGGAGAGGATTTAAGAGAAACCTAGATGTACTTGCCAATACCTTTGGAACTCCAGAAATTATTTAAGTACAAGAGCACACAGGTGACCCCACAGCATAATTTGCCTGAAGACATATTGCATCAGTCACAAGAGGTTCATGATGACTGCATTCATTAATTGGCCCCAAAGAGCATTCATCCACATCGCACCAAGAGAAAAGATACACTCCTTTTACACAAGGTCTCTAAGATGGTACAAGAAACAAGATAGCAAACCTTTCCTCCACCAGTTCAAGGATTATCTCATACAATGTAAAAACGGAAAGCCCTTTTGTTCTTTATAATGGATACACTTAAATAACTACTGCTTGTCACTCCTGACTTCAAGTGAATGGGCAAAGAAAAGCAGCAAAGATGTACTGCCAAATCATTTTATTTGGAAGAATGTTGTTTATAGACTGAAAGGTCTACACACCAGCAGACTCTCCTCTACAACATGAAGCTTGGATGGCATGGTACAGCCTAGAACTCCCATATTATTTATCTTTGTATCACTACTCCATGCTGTTTCAACAAGAACAGCAAAAAAACAACAAAATCAGTGAAGAAAGAGTACCAGGAAATTCGGATCTTCAAGGCTCTTAGTCCTTATCTATATTTCAGCTGGTAGGGAAATAGGCAGAAACTCAAAGCAGCTTTGGGACAGGATGCCAGAGTAATTATCTTGCAGGTCTGACGTTCCAAAGTGGCTACAGTAGAGTTACGCAATTTGAGGTCCACAGGACATAAATGAGAGGTCTCTTAAACAAACAAACAAAAATAAGTGGGAAAGGAATTTTCCAAGCTGCCAGTAGGTGCAATCCCTCTTCTTGCTCTAATAAGCACTTCATTTAAGGCACCATTTTAGGGAAGCATAAAAAAGCCTAGGGAATAAGAAGTGAAACAGTTCTTTGAATTAAAAAATACTGAAATATACTGAGCTTAATGGACATCTCACATGCACGCAGGCAGAGGGCTTTTTCTTCAAGTTTTTACTGAAATCAAAAAGCAAAAAGTCAGCAGACAAGTAATTATTACTACACAAAAGTAACAAAGCAGCAGAGATCAAATTTAGTCTTTCAGTCATCTAGTCAGACAGATGTGAAACACGCAATTGTCTGCAGGGTTTCATTTTACTTGAAGCACTCTTTTTCCCCCAATATCTGTATGGTTATTTTGACAACAGCTAGCAAGCCACTCTGCTGCTGCCTTAAATCTTGCATGATCCACTGCTAGCACCTCTGCTGTGTGGGACACTGGAGATCAACAGCAGAGAAAACCTTTGTCACTTTCCTACTACCGTACGTAACTACTAACATGAAACCAGCAGATAAAGCTTAGTTCAGACTCCATTACGAAAACTTTGTGACTCAATGGGAACCAAGACTTAAACTGCTCACTGAAGACATAAGAGATCCAGATGTGACAGTAAGATGTATCCTAATTCTTGCAGCAGCCAAAAAGCTGCAACGAAGGGAATCAAGAAGCACATTTTCACTGTGAATAGCTGGAGCACAAGAGCTATATGTTCTCAGCCAGCATGTAGAGGAGACTTGCATTCATAAGGAACTGCAAGCCACGGCTTGAAAATTGAATGAGACTCTAAGCTAAATCCAGGGAGAGCAACGGTAGAAATCTCAATACCTTTAATTTCTCTAGAGACTGTCCTAAACCCCACAGGCACAGCGCAGTCACCACTGTCCAGTGTGCTTTCTGCGGTGATCTTCAAATGTCCTCTAAAATATTACAATGCTCAAGCAAGGAATTGAAGTCTTGGAATCCTTAAAATCTTATTTTTGACTTACAGAAGTATGACCCCATATAAAGTCAGGTGTATAAAACAACTATGAAGAAGCAGCAGCACTTTACAGGAGACATGAATTTGTATGAATTTAGCAGTGGCCAAAAAGATGCAGCTGTAAGAAGAACAGCAAGTATCTGGCCTGATAACATTAAAAATTCTGAAATCATCACCACCCAGGATGGTGAACCTACGTCAGACTCTAAACGTAGCCAATTCTGGCTGTTTGCATCAGCAAGAAGGGCACTACAACAGGAGCGAGACTGCTAGCTTAGATGGAGCTGAGACCTCAAAGCTCCCCCTACACTTGGGGAGGTCCAAAAATCTGCAGGTGAGACTATAAGTTTTCAATATGTTTTCATACAGAAAGAATCCAGTTCATTCATTACCATGGTATAAGGTGATACGACAGAAGGCTTCCCAAGCGAGGATGACTGTGAGCCTTACTCAAATAGCACACTCCTGACCTCAATTAACAAAGTAATGTAGCAGCACACTATTACGCTTGGACAATTTTTATAAGCTGTATATTAACGATGCCATGGATAGCAAAACATCTGGGCTTACTCTAAGCAGACCCAGATCAAATCCTGCCTGGTTCCTTAACTAAGGCAGGCACTACACAAACACAGCTACAACGCTCCAGGTTCAGCTTTAGTCTAGAAGGAGTTCAGCTGCTTTCATTCAGTGCTCTTCCAGTTACTAAGTCCTGGCGGAACCAAATGGTGACTGCAGTCCACTGCACCAACCTTCTGAAATTGGCAGAGTGCAGAAATACCCTCATGGCCCAAAGTTTGGGTAAAACAACCCTCTGAGACATATTAATTCTGAGTGTTCTGAGTGGCCTGAGCTTTGCTGGCCAGCCACATGCCTGCTCTGAGGCACGCAATGAAAGGAGTGTCCAGGGCAGGGGACTGGGGCTATGCCGGGCTCCTGTCTGGGGCCACACAGAACTCAGAGGTACCATGAAGCGAGAGTCGCTGTCGTTCAGGTTCTGCTGCTCCATGCATTACCTTTAACTCCTAAATTTCCCAGTAAGAGGAAAGTAACCACGAGTAGACAGCACTGCAAACATGATTTTTTTTAAATATAGCATTCTTTTAACATATTTCTGGTTTCCTCTATTTTTTCTGATAAGGGGGTGAGGAGATACGTCATACGCTGAACACAAGTTTATTGAAAGACACTGGCAACTACTGCCACATTTAGCAGTGGCAGCTGTACCACCTGCTCAGCAGCATCTCAATTCCAGCCGGCACACAATTCATCTCCCTAGTGTTTAGAACTGTGTTAACACATCGTCACTTCCATTGAAAAACCTGTAAAATATCATCATTGTTTTCAGAAATCGTTCCCCATGATAATAATTATAATATTTGCTGTTCAATTACCAACTAAACAAAGCTAAAATCAACCACAGAAACCCTGAAGCCGTAAAGCAAAAACAAAATTAATGCACTTTAAGAATAAATACAGTATCGTAACAGCAGCAATAGCACAGCTGATCCAGCTTGATTTCAGCTTCTCTGATTACAATTTGTTATCAACACTTCCCAATAGAATCCTTCTGCATCACAAGTAAAGAAATCTTTACACCAAGTCATACCGAGATGTTGCACAGCCTCAAATAAGGGGGCAGTGCACAAAAAACACATTTAAAGAAATTTAAGCAAAGCCCAGCTTTGATTAAAATCTTAACTTTCAGGCGATGAAGAGAGCTGGGACAAAACCCATGCTTTTTGCATAACACCATGCTACGTAGTAACACCCTGAGTCACTGAGGCATTTGATCCCAATGTTTCACTGTAACATTCCCACACAATTTTTTTTCTCGTTTACTCTGTGTTGCTGCCAGCATGTAATTTTACAACAAAATATTTTACACATTTTATGCCAGCACAGGTGCAGCCGAGCAGCACAAACGTCTTCAGAAACAGCCGGAGAAAACATACACAGCAAACCAGCCTACTGAAGTCGCTACTTCCACATCAGTCTTCTAACATCAGTCTTTAAATGGTGCGTGGACTTTTAGACCGCTCCATTATAAAAATAACTCCAACATAACAATTATCTTTAACAGTTTGTCACTCATTGGAAATACTGCCTATATTACTGCATCTCAAAAAGGTACGTCGGTCCCTAAAAATAAAGGCTCTCTTCCTTCAAGCCATCAGATCCTTTAAGTGATGATGCCCAGCACTTTCTTATAAAGTTTTAAAGTTTTCTCCAAAATTACCTTGAGGCTAAGTGATGCATCAGTGGAAAACATAACAGGCATGTCAAGAGAGAAAACAAATATAGAGATTTTCTAACAATATTTGTTTCCAAACAAACATAACTAGTACTTGCTTAAGCCTGCACACTGGAGAGGATCTAGAAAGATCACTGTCATAAGTCGCAACCCAAATTACTGTAAAATATCAACTGCAAAAGCAACTTGCTTACCTGAAACAAAGCCTCAGTCTGGAAGCTCCTTACCCAGAGCTCTATTAATCACACCATCAGAATTTTAACACCTTGGATTTAATTTTTAATTCTGTGCTCATATTAAGCTCTTGTCAGTAAAATAAATGGCCTTCCATCTTAACTTTGCTATTGACTCTTCCCAGAAGACAAACAGGGATGGGACATTGCTAAATATAAGGGAACATCAAGAGACAGAAGTGAGAAATGTGAAGCACTGTGTGCAAAGCAGCTCCTCCACAAGAGAAGGAAGAAACCAGCCAGTGCTTCCCTACTCGAGCTGTCCTGGGCCACCTTTGGTAAATGCTGATGCAATACTAGTAGCAACGCCTTGCTACTTCACAAATAAATTAATAAGATTTGCGTGCAGTCATTTTAAGTAGAACAGACCAAGAACGACGCAAGTTTAAGATTCCGTTTCCTGCAAGGCCACATAAGTTCTGTTGTCATTAAAAAAAAAAGAACTAGTTCAGACCAGAATGTCGCTAGTCTGTATTTTAATAAATAAACAAAAAAGAGAAACAAACACGAACAAAGGAGTCAAACCATTTTCCTTCAGGCAGAAAAAGGTCTTTCCTCATTAAGGAAAAAAAAAGATAAGAGAAAGAACGTGCCTATCTGCACAACACAGGTGGTACTCACGGGGCTCAGCCCGATTGTCTCGAGCACAGGCTTACACGTGCCGTGAGATGACCGCCACGGACCGCCCTCGGGACGTTACCCTCCGTGCAGCGATACTACCGAAAAGCGCTTCCTCAGACGAAGCGGTACCAATGAAGCCCCAGTGGGCCGACGCAGCCAGGAGCAGCTTCGGGCGCCGCCGCGGGCTCACTCCCTCTTGGCCTCGCCTCCTGTCGCCTTCCGCCGTGCCGTGCCGGCGGTCCCGCTGCGGCCGCAGGGGACGGAAGGGCCCGCACGCCCGCTGGGCGGGAGGGGAAACGAAGGGCCCCGCCGCCGCCCCGCGAGCGCCTCCCCGAGGCCGCTCTCGTTCCCCATCTCGGCGCCAGACCCGCGCCGCCTTCCCGCCGAGGCGCGGCCGCGGTCCGAAGAGCAGGAAGACAGCGCAGCGGCACGAGCCCGGCCCGGCCCCAGAGGCGCCTCCTCTCAGCAGGCGGCTGAGGCACCGCCGCCACCTTCCCACCCCCTTCCGGCCGCCGCGGCCCCATGTAGCTCACCCTCCCTCGCTGCGGGGCAGGAGCCGCGTCCGGAGCGCCGCCGCGGCCCCTCCGAGAGGCGCAGCCCTGGGATGGCGCTGGGGGAAGCCGCTAGGCCGCCGGAGGCCGGGCTGGAGGGCCCGAAGCGCCGCTAGGCCGCGAACACACCGCGCCGAGCCGCCTCCGCCGCGCTGCGCTGGGTCATGTGACCCGCCCCTTCCGGCAGCGGCCCGACCTGCACCGCGCCTCTCCACCATAGAGACAGCCTCGCCAGAGCGCCCCCTCTATCCGCGCCTAGATAGCAAGGCGCCCAACCACAGAGAGGCAGTGGCTAGAAGGTCGGCGTGAGGGAAACGGTCTGTGCCGCCGCCATCTTTGCTGGGGGCAGGCACTGCGGCGGCCTGACCTAACGTGGAGCTCCGCCATCTTGAGGTCAGGCGGAGGCGCTTCGAGGCCCTGAGAGCTTCCGCCGGCGGGAGCCGCCATTTGCAAGCTGCCGCACTCGGTTGTGAGTGGGGTGTGACGGCGGTCGTGCCGGCTGGACCCGCGGGCGCGGCTGTGAGGGAGTGTTTTGGGTGCGTTACAGCGTAGCTAATGTTAGGGCCTGCAAAGAAAAGCAGTCTTACGTCGTCCGTAGGCATAAAGATATATGGAAGGCTGTACCTCACCTGAAAAGATTTATAACAAGCTGTCTTTAATTACCCGCTTTGCATGATGTTATGATGTGGAATACCAATAGCAAAAAGTACAAAACCATGACACAAGCAAAAAGACCAGGTGCCCTAGGATGTTGTATCCTCAGTAAAAAGGAAAAAAAAAAAAAGTCTTTGTGCTGTATAGTAACTTGGCCTGTCTGGGGACTGCTTCTGTGGTTTCCCTGACCTACATCCAGAATCCAGACTGCATTAAAAAACTTAAATTGTACACCTTCCCTCCAGATCGTTTCAGAGTGCAACTGCTGACAGCAGGTGGGTTGCACATGGAAAGAGCAAGCAGCTGTGAATGAAAGAAAGGCAGTCTGGAAGGTGATTACAAAGTGGGTCACAACATAAGCCTGTGTGAACATTTTGGATTGGCTAAGGAAAAAGTCCTCTTATCTCCATACCATGTGTTCCCACTGCTCATATATACCATATAAAGAAAAATGCTCAAAGGAACATGTAATGACAAACCATCCCCTCCACCCCGCAGAAATTACTGACTTCTTCAATACCAAGGAGATGGAATCTACCCGACTGATTTCATACCTGCTACTGAGCAGCCAACAACTGAGCTGGAACAGGTACATCTCATTACCTTGCTTTACAGGTGTTCATGTGCAAGGGTAGAGATCTCAGCTTTACAAAGTACTTCAAGATTCAATGAAATTCCCTCCTCTTTACAATAGCGTCTTTGCTGGGTGTACAGCTCATACATATGTTCTACATATGTTTCTTCAACTAACAGAATTTAGTCAATACTGACTGCTATTAATCTTTTGAATAATTTAAAAATATTTGTAGCAATGTAGGTAAAAACAGCACTCATTTTGCAGCTTAGAGGAGAACAAGGGAAAAAAACATTCTGAGTTTACAGTTTCTGTGCAATTGTCTCAGATTGAAATTGCTATCTGCTTGAGAAATGTGAAATCCAAATTCAAGTAGATAACAGTTTCAGTCTGAGACAATAGCTTTCATCATGTAGATATTCATCCATTGTTGTTTAGCCGGAGAAAGTCACCAATGTGCATTTACTTATACAAATCATCAATTTTTGCCTCCAGTACCCTTTGTAATCAAGGAAGCATCCAATAAAAATAATTACTTCCAGATCTCTGTTCTTTCTACTCCTGAATTTCAGAATTTCCTACTTAAGTCTATCTGTGCTATCTTTTTACCTCTCAGTCGTGAAATTGAGATGCCATACTCTGGTTACTGATCCCACTTCACTCAATTCCCTTAGTCACTGCCGACTTCAGAATTTTATTCTCATCAGTCAAAAAAGATCCAGTACGGGGCTTCTAAGATTTAGACCAAAAATATTTAGGGACTATTTATGTCTGCAGATTGTTTTGTATTTCAAGTGTAAGAAATCATTTCAAACATGTCAGGCAGTACCTCAGAGTAAAAAGGTCAGATTGTTTCTCAGCTGTGCAACGTTTTAAATATTTTATGGGTGCACAACTCCAAAATCACTGGGTAAAAAAGATCCACTGCAGTGGTGATGTACTGGTGTAGGAGTATAGGCTTTGGGATTTGGGATCCTTACTGCCTGTCTGTTTAAGGGGCAGCCAAAAACCTGTCGTCTGTGGCAGAGGAACAGCTTGGGCCATGTACAGAAATACTGCATACACTTCCTATTCCAGGCAGAGAGTAGTGCTGCAGTTTTTCTAAGGGAGAAGTAGAAAAAAAATGGGGGCAGAATGTTTAGGCTTTATCCATGAAGTATGCCATGTAGAAACTGGGCCTAGGCATTAAAATACTGTTCAAAATGTAGAAAGTTTCTTTGTGCAACTTTTTTTTTGTGTGTGTTGTAAATAAATGTAGCCTTTAATTGTACTTTCATTAATACCACAAAGCTAATTATTATGTTTTGTTTTCCTCATACCATTAAATCTCTGACTATGAAGTCTAAACATAGACACTTTGAGGAAGATCCATTAGATGTCAAACTCATTGATTTGGCTCCTGGTTTTCCATAGCGCTGTGACATTTAAGTTTCTATTTCCTTTGTACTGAATATATGCACAATCTTTAAATTTTTCACTGAAGATGTTTGGCTCACAACAGTTTATTCCTACAGACATCAGTCTATTCAGTTATTTTTTCTGATTAATCTTTTATGTAAAATACTGATTATAAATGTATCACCATGACAGTAGGAGGGTGATTAGGGAAAATGAATATTGTGCCAATCTTAGAATCATAGAATCATTCAGGTTGGAAGAGACCTTCAAGATCATCAAGTCCAACCCCAACCCATCCCCACCATGCCCACCAACCACGTCCCTCAGTGCCACGCTACGTGTTTCTTGAATTCCTCTAGGGACAGTGACTGCATCACCTCTCTAGGCAGCCCATTCCTGCCTTCATCATCACTGAACTGCACAGAAGAGCAATAGATACACTCTCTATATGCCTAGTGACACAGAAGGGCATAGGAAGGTCTTGGCTACCACTGGTGTTAGAACTGGATGTGCTGTGAGTTTTGTGAAATGGCAGTACTTCACCTCACAAAAGGTGCAGTCACTGTCACTGCTATTAACACAGATATCCAGTTATGTAATTAACTCTTTCTATAAATAATTTGTATCCAACCAAACCACTGGACCAAGTAGCAGAGCAATTTCTAGCTGCCTTTTTATGGATACTGAAGTGTCAGGTTGCTGAAGTGAAGCCACAGATCCTCCTCCAGTGAGCACCCATTGGCATTTCAGCCAGCTAGCCAAAATCTATCTGAGAGGAGGAAGAGCAAGCGCCGCTCCTTGTCAGGCCTTCCTTGGCCACGCACATAAAGCAAAACAGAACGTAGGGGCAGCGTCGCCTTCCCGCGGACAAGATGGCGGGCCGGGCCGCCCGGCACTACAACTCCCAGCAGACGCCGCGCCGCGCCCCGTGCGGCCGAGCCTCGGACTACAGCTCCCGGCGTGCTCTGCCGCCGCTGCCCGTCTCCGCGGTGAGCAACAAGCCCGAGGATCCCTGCGATCAGCTGATCCCGCTGACAACAGCGGAGCGGGCGCAGGGCGGTGGCGGCGGGTGCCCCGGTCCTGCCCTCCCTGCCCCGCCAGGCGCCTCGCCTGCATGCTAGGAGCCCGCCCTGGCCGTCGGGGGAGGAGAAGCGGGCGCCCCGCGGCCGCCGAGGCGGGGCGGAGGAAGCGGCGGCCGGGAGCCGACTCTTTGGTCACTGGGTGCCGGGGGAGGAAGGGGAAGGCGGGCGGCCGCGGGACTGTAAACAATAGCCCGGCCCGCGGCGCCCCACTCGGAGTCGCCTTTGTTCGGCGGCGCGGCTCCCGGCAGCGCTTCGGCCGCTTCCCGCGCTGCTCCGGCCGCGGCCCGAGGTAGGTGCTGGGCGCACCGCCGTTACGCAACGGGGCCGCCGGCTCCTTACCGCCCGGCCGGCGCCTCCCCGGGGCCGCGGGCAGAGGGAGAGGCCGGGCCCCGTAGAGCGGCGCGCACAGACAAAGGCGACGGGTGCGTCTCCGGGGGCCGTGCGGCAGCGGGGGG